>JAECUM010012196.1:0-17979 GCA_016617855.1 Megalonaias nervosa
GAATTAAGATGAATTAAGTTGAATTAAGATGAATTAAGTTGAATTAAGATGAATTAAGATGAATTAAGTTGAATTAAGTTGAATTAAGTTGAATTAAGATGAATTAAATTGAATTAAGATGAATTAAGATGAATTAAGTTGAATTAAGATGAATTAAGATGAATTAAGATGAATTAAGTTGAATTAAGATGAATTAAGATGAATTAAGTTGAATTAAGTTGAATTAAGTTGAATTAAGATGAATTAAGTTGAATTAAGTTGAATTAAGTTGAATTAAGATGAATTAAGTTGAATTAAGATGAATTAAGATGAATTAAGTTGAATTAAGATGAATTAAGTTGAATTAAGATGAATTAAGATGAATTAAGTTGAATTAAGTTGAATTAAGATGAATTAAGATGAATTAAGTTGAATTAAGTTGAATTAACATGAATTAAGTTGAATTAAGATGAATTAAGATGAATTAAGTTGAATTAAGTTGAATTAAGATGAATTAAGTTGAATTAAGATGAATTAAGTTGAATGAAGATGAATTAAGATGAATTAAGTTGAATTAAGATGAATTAAGTTGAATTAAGATGAATTAAGATGAATTAAGATGAATTAAGTTGAATTAAGATGAATTAAGATGAATTAAGATGAATTAAGATGAATTAAGTTGAATTAAGATGAATTAAGTTGAATGAAGATAAATTAAGATCTAGAAGAAGGAGAAAGAGAAGGAGAATTTATTTAAGACCAAGCTATGTAGTTTGTCCCATTTACAATGTATAGGGATGATACTATCAAATACAGATATAATATCTCATTTGATGTCAGTTTGCAGTCTATCATATACAAACCCTTCTTCCAAAGTCTTGTAACGAATGTCAACAAATAAAGTTACAGCATAAGAAGCGAGGTTATAATAATGACATGAATGGTTTAAATAAAACAGTAAATTTATTTGAATATTGAAATGCGAATTTTGAATATTCTGTTTTATCCCTGTTTGTGCCTGTGCGCAGTTTTGATAGATAGGGATATAACTATCTATCTAGCCACATGCAAATATCACCTTTAGAAAGCGTGCTACCATCCTTGTTTCTCTTATTTGCATATACTGTAGTGCAGACCGGATTTGATATGTTTAACCCACTAACCTTGAGGTACATGTCACGTTTCTGTCTGACTTAATAATACTTAATAATCTCGGATATTATAAGGAAGCAAATTGCATTAAGTATTTAGTTATTGATAATATATCATGAGTTCTATTAATCTTTACTTATCATGTTTCATCTTTATTCGTAAGAAAACATACTCTTAGTAAGGTTTCTAATTGTGATGAAAATTTGTGATGGATCAGTCATTATCTTTAGGAAAACATAGTCTTTGTAAGGTTTCTAATTGTGATGAAAATTTATGATGGATCAGTCATTATTTTAAAGAAAACATAACTCTTGTAAGGTTTCTAATTGTGATGAAAATTTGTGATGGATCAGTCATTATTTTTAAGAAAACATACTCTTTGCAAGGTTTCTAATTGTGATGAAAATTTGTGATGGATCAGTCATTATTTTTAAGAAAACATACTCTTTGTAAGGTTTCTAATTGTGATGAAAATTTGTGATGGATCAGTCATTATTTTTAAGAAAACACATCCTTTGTAAGGTTTCTAATTGTGATGAAAATTTGTGATGGATCAGACATCATATGCTAAACTTCGAACTAGACGCGTTGCATTCGTAAAGTCTGTATTTAGTACTCGGACGCTCTTTCCAGCACCAAGAAAAGTAGAAAATATTCCCAGATAATTAGTGAGCCATAAATTGATCCATCTATCTAAATCTATTATTTTTTAAAAATTGAGAGACGGAAAATAACACAAATGATTTATTATTGAAAAATATTAATAGATTTTATCATTCATAAATTCTCTCATTTTTCGCATGTTTGAAAATGATGTTCAAAAAATTTGTGGACCTGCTTGCACGATTCAACAAAGAAACTTTCCATTTTCAACATTTGTGATTATTACTGAGCGTTGAACGTCAGATTCTTTTGTCGTGATAAAGTTACATTCTTATGTCGATGTTGTTTTTAAAAAAATATAAGAATATATATGTAAATGTTACGACAAAAAATATATTTATTGTATACAGATTTGAAATCAAAATATCCAGGAGACCACGTGGTATTGATCAGAGGATCATGTGATTACTTCTATCTAGAAAGAGTCATGAAAAGATGTAAGGCAAAATCAGACCTTTAATTTCATATCTTATTGGTCATAATTGTATCATGTCTGTTTATTTATTTATTTATTTATTTATTTATTTATTTATTTATTTATTGTAAACGTTACATAAATATACCAGATAGAAATTAAAATATATTCAAGTTTATATAAAGAATAGATTTTCACACCCATGCTCATTGTATATATATAAAAAATCACAGTTGTGTAACAAATTTTGCAACTAACTGAAAGTCTTTTTGAAAGTCTTTTTTACACTCATGTCATAGAATTTCATATTTATTTAACATCCATACAATATCCTCTACATACCATTTCAATAGCAAAGGGACGCATACACATTTGTACACTGTATACATTTGATGTTGCATAGGTCAGAGAGACCAGTACATGGTCATAATTTTATAATGTTTATTACTATTTATTTATTGTTTTGTTTATTTGTTTATTTTTTGACTCTAGAAATTCTTGTATGAATTATATGTAAATAAATAATGATGATGAAAAGTATCATTCAAGAGAGGGGAATGTAACTGATGTCCGAAGGAGATATGTTAATCTTGACACTAAACAAAATTGTTTTAAAAGGAAACCAATTTACATTCGTTGTTCGTTTATTACATTAGTCTTTAACATCCTGCAATCTTTGCTTTCTAATATAAAGTTATAGTTTTGGAGCAAACAAATGGCGTACATAATTATTTTATAAAACAAAATTCAACCAATGGAATTTGTGCTTATGGATGTATATTCTTAGGTTCAGATCTATTAGAATTTGTTTACACTAGAAAACCTACATTATATATGCTAATGTGAGTTAGCAAACACATAGGCAGTGTAGGTCATAATAGTTTGACCTACACCAAGTTCAATAACTGCAGTGTTCTTCATTTCACTGGTGATTTGAGCATTTGGGCTTGACCATTAGCGGACGTTGATGCTGCTCCGATCTGGAACAGTATCGATGAAACAATTAAAGCCAATGGGCCGGAAAAATACTGTGATTATTTTTTCATAAGATTCCCGTAAAAGTACATTTCGCCATGAATTAAGACTATTAAAAAGCTTTGTTGTAATTTCGAGTAAAAATCATTAGAAAAAGGGACAGGAAATTGAGATACAACGACAGAAACGACACAACGCATTGGACAAATTGAATAAAAGAGACAGGCAAATGGGATCTATTCCGTCAATTTCATTTACCATGGTAATAGATCCTTCGAATTATTGATTTATTTTCATCTTGAAAAGTTCACGCCACAAAGCCTGCTCTTACAAATCTATAAATTATTTGTAATTAAAATTTTCCAGACATAAAAATAAGCAAACTTTTTCCAGACATAAAAATAAGCAATCTTTTTCCAGATATAAAAATAAGCAATCTTTTTCCAGACATAAAAATAAGCAAACTTTTTCTAGACATAAAAATAAGCAATCTTTTTCTAGACATAAAAATAAGCAATCTTTTGGAATGATTTGCTATTATTGAAGATCTTTTCCACAATGTTTTAAATTTTTCCTTTTTCGAGGACACTCACGCTCCTCACTGGTAATGTCGCCAAAGTTTCTAATTGAAAATTACCATATTGCACTCTGGAGCCAATTAATTTTGTCTTTTAATGTATAATTATACAGTACATTGCGAATAAAAATAGTGTAATGAACCAATACCTAATATTAATATTTCTTTAATGTACTCTGAGGTATATAGCGAAACATACTTTGAAGATAATCGATGTTAGGAATATTGATAACTTAAAGGATGATATTAAAGGGTCTCCAAATGTACATAATATCTAAAATAATGTGAGATTATTGACAAAATTAATATTGTTTGTGTGCAATTTCCGCGCGGATAAACTTTTGCTATATCCGCGACCTAATGTCAGATTTTTGAGATTTTAAACCAAGTAACAATAATGACTAAAATGCAAGAAATATTGCATAATAGAAAAAAATTAACACACAACTATATTTTCGGAATCTAAGATTCGCGGTAATTAGCCGAAAGGAAATTTCAGCATCTACATTGCTTTTTCGGTTCAATGTGGTATAGGCGTTAAATAATGTTGTCATCGTACATCAGTGTGATTATTCAAATAAGGAAATATTATTTCTCTTTCAAATATCTTCATACATCAAGTGGTATTTTTAAAAAAACTAAACCTCTTTCAAATGCGCATGAGATTAACATAAAATATAGCAGGTAAATTGTTCGAAACGGTTATTGTAGCCGATAATGTGGTAATGTACAAACAAATGAAGCCAAATCTATATATTTATCACCTCTTTCAAACAATCTACAGTCTCATAAAAATATGTAAACGTAACTACTTCATCAGTTTTGTTTCTTAACTACTTTTGTTTAAAAGTATTTTTTCATGATTCACCATATGTTGCGGCTAGATTTTTTACAAATTATTTTGTCACGCAGTTATTCCAATTATCGGACGTGGATTGAAATGTAATGATTGAATCTCCTGCCAGTAAATGGGGCAAAAAAAGAAAGAAAAATAACTTCATATAAAACAGCAATCAATAAATGTGCATGAATGTATATGTGTATGTATGTGTCTTTATGTATGTATATATGTATGTATGTATGTATGTATGTATGTATGTATGTAGATGTGTGTGTATGTATGTATGGCATCCACGTCCGAAATGAACGAGTTTGTTAACTTCTCATACATACGTACATACATACATACTTACGCGTTGATTGGGGTATTTTACTCGTTACACATCTTTATAATATAGCTCCAAAGAAGCTCCAAAGAAGTGTGTAACTGGGAAAACGGAAATAGGTTCCTAACTGTAATACAGTACGTGGTTTCTACAAATCTAATGCATGACATGAGGTAGGGTTTCGTTTAAATTAATTTCAATTATATTCTGAATGAATTCGAGGAGTATAATCATTCGGTTCAAAACATGTGTTTCGTAACACGAATATTCGTGAATGGGGGAATGGCAACAACTCAGCATCTGGTGACGTCATATGACTGGAATTGTTGCTGTGATTATATATCCTCCTTCTCTGTATATAAAGCAATAGGGCACCTAGAACATGCAGCTCAGAATCGACATTACCGCATAATTCAACAAGAGAAGGAAAATAACAAATAACAAAGAAGTTGTATGACATAAAAAGGGAGACAACACGAGGACAATCAATATATTGCAAGAAGACTAACATACATGCGTTTACATACCATACATGCAATTACTTGGTTCTAGAATCTCCTCTTTCTATGTGAGTATTATTTTTTACTTTATTGTGTCATGATTATAGAGGAAACTGAAATGTTACACTTGAATAGAAGAAATTATCATATATTTATCAGACCATTGCACCGTATCAAACTTGCACTTTGTCAATCCATTGCAAGTGAAGTAATTTATCAAAATATATTGCATTGTATGATTGATACAAAGACCATATAGCATGACCCTCAAACGCAAAAACGTTAAGTTTTGTTGCTTTTAACTTAAAAATATAAACGGTTAAGTCAATTAATGTTATTGCCAGTTATGGACACACTGAAAATTAAAGCAAACGTTGATTATTTAGTCTTGTACTTTGAATAAAAGAAATATGTATAGACCAGGATTAATTAGATATCAGATGTATTCAATGTTTTCCTCCCTGATGCTTGTTTTTGTTTATGTCCCGAGTAGTGTTCATATCTTATTAGGTTGTTCTATGGTATTGGTGTTGATTGTTGATGTCTTTTTAGGTTGTTGTATGGCATTGGTGTTGATTGTTGACGTTTTGTTAGGTTGTTGTATGGCATTAGTGTGATTGCTTACGTCTTGTTAGGTTGTTGTATGGCATTGGTGTTGAATGCTGATGTCTTGTTGGGTTGTTGTATGGCATTGGTGTTGATTGCTGACGTCTTGTTAGGTTGTTGTACGGCATTTGTGTTGATTGCTGATGTCTTGTTAAGTTGTTGTATGGCATTGGTGTTGATTGCTGATGTCCTGTTATGATGGTGTATGGCACTGGTGTTGACGGTTGATATATTTTAGGTTGTTGTGTGGCATTGGTGTTGATCGTTGATATCTTACTAGGTTGTTATATGGCATTGGTGTTGCTTGATTGATATCTTGTTATGTTGTTCTATGGCATTGACGTTGATTGTTGATATCTTGTTAGGTTGTTGTATGACATTGGTATTGATTGTTGATATCTTATTAGGTTGTTCTATGGCAATGTTGCAATGGGCAGATTATACCCGAGGAATAACGGAAGGACAACATTACCCCTCCAAACATGTTTGGACGGGAACCTCCGATAAACAAAACCATGGACCAACTCATTATGGAAGCTATGGGAGGCCTCAGAGGTGGGTAACAAACATACAAATTCTAACTTTTTATTTAATAAGTAACTTTATCAAAATCAATCATAAAATTGATTAAATGAGATGGAACTCAGATAAACGTGTGATTACAATCCGGTCAAGTAGTGTTTATTTGCTTCATATCTATTACAACACTAGGTGTTACCGAAATCTCACAACCTGATAAATGTCAACAGCAATAATAATAATAATAATAATAATAATAATAATAACCTTTCCTACACATGGTTGCATTCAATAATTTCGAAACTAGTGTTCGCTTCACGAGAATGCATTTCAAGTTGTGACAAAAGGCTGAATAGAAAATACCTGAAATGATATGCATTATAGATAAAGACTTTAATATAGGTTTTATATTTGACTATATGATTGACTTGATTCATACACGTTTGATGCAAATATCAGACTTTTCTTCAAACGTAACATTTGTACTGATAAGAGCCATTCGATTTGTGCAAAGTGGTGTACCAGAAACCTCAGAAAATGTATACACGGCATATGAAGAACCTCATATACTGTAAACATGGCATACTCTGCGTTGTACTAGTAAAGTTACGAATCTCAACGCTCCATTTGTACGTTGTACTAGTAACGTGATGATCTCAACGCTCCACCTATACGTTATACTAGTAACGTTACAAATTTCAACGATCCACCTATTTACTTCCAACTTTTCTTCAAACGGAACATTTGTGCTGATAGGAGCCATTCGATTTGTGCGAAGTGGTGTACCAGAAATCCCAGAAACTGTATAAACGGTGTATGAAGAACCTCATAAACTTTAAACATGGCATACTAAAAAGTATACAATCTGTACTAGTAACGCGACGAATCTCGACGCTCCACCTATACCTTTTACTAGTAACGTGATGATCTCAACGCTCCACCTATACGTTGTACTAGTAACGTTACGAATCTCAACGCTCCATCTCTATGTTTTACTAGTAACGTTATGAGTCTCAGCGCTCCACCTATTTACTTCCAATTGTCTGTCGAGCGTTGGTTTTCCAGCATTTCGATATGACGCTGCCCGCTCACAAGCCAGGGACGGTTTGAGATATTAAGTTATATCATCTGGGATGTAAAGATTGTCTTGCCACCAAACGGCCTGGATAACTCATAGCCTGTGGCCTTCACCAACGACATGTACTCAGCTTAAAGTGGTATATTAGTCACCTAATTGTCGTTAAATTTCCAGTATGATTCACAAATATACACTTTACTAAAGTTGCATACTATTTTAAAAATCGTTGAGTTCTTGGAAGGAAATACTATGCTAATTACTTTCTATGGTAATCTCTAATTTGGATAGCTTAATTGACCTATCGCCTGAACAGAAATACTTCGAGTAATTATTAGCATAGTATATATAAACTTAGTGTTGTATATAGACACTTACCCCATTAGAATTAGTACGAGTATTTTAAAACTTGTTGAAAGCTGCATGAAAAAAGTCATGACAATCATCCGGTACTATTATAAAATGGGTGATGCCTCACACCTTTGCCAGCAGTTTTATTGGTAGACGGACCAGGCATCAGCATTGACTGGCATACATAGAACAACCTAATAAGATATCAGCTATCAACACGAATGCAAAAGAACAACCTAAGAAGATATCAACAATCAATACTAATGCCCTAGAACAGCCTAACGAGATATCAACAATCAACACCAATACCATAGAACAACCAAATAATATATCAGCAATCAATAACAATGCCAATGAACAACCTAACGAGATATCAACAATCAACACCAATGCCATTGAACAGCCTCAGAAGATATCAGCAATCAACACCAATGCCACATAACAACGTAACAAGATATCAACAATCAACACCAATGCCATAGATCAACTTAATGAGATATTAACAATCAACAACAATGCCATATAACAACCTAACAAGATGTCACCAATCAACATCAATTCCACAGAAAAAACTAATAAGATATCAGCAATCGACACCAATGCCATAGAACAACCTAATAATATATCGGCAATCAACACCAACACCATAGAACAACCTAATAAGATGTAAACAATCAACACCAATGCCATAGAACAGCCTAACGAGATATCAACAATCAACACCAACACCATAGAACAACCTAATAATATATCAGCAATCAATAACAATGCCAATGAACAACCTAACGAGATATCAACAATCAACACCAATGCCTCAGAACAACGTAACAAGATATCAACAATCAACACCAGTGCCATAGAACAGCCTAACGAGATATCACCAATCAACATCAATGCCAATGAAAAACCTAATAACATATCAACAATCCACACCAATCCCACAGAACAACCTAATAAGATATCAACAATCAACACCAATGCCATAGAACAACCTAATAATATATCGGCAATCATAACCAATGCCATAGAACAACCTAATAAGATATCAACAATCAACACCAATGCAACAGAACAACCTAACAAGATATCAACAATCAGCACCAATGGCACAGAACAACCTAATAAGATATCAACAATCAACGCCAATGCAATGCAACAACCTAACAAGATATCAACAATCAACACCAACGTTATATAACAACCTAACAAGATATCAACAATCAACACCAACGACACGTAACAACCTAATCAGATATCAACAAGTAACACCAACGCCATACAACAACCTAACAAGATATCAACAATCAACACCAGTGCCATACAACAACCTAAACAGATATCAACCATCAACATCAATGCCATGCAACAACCTAATAAGATATGAACACTACTCGTGACATAAAGAAAAGCAAGCATCGGGGAAGAAAATATTGAATAATCTGATATTTAATTAAATCTGATCTATACATGTATTTTATTCAAAGTACAAGACTCAATAATCAATGTTTGCTTTGATTTTCAATGTGTCCATAACTGGCAATAGCATGAATTGACTTAAACGTTTATATTTTTAAGATAAAAACAGCAACTTAAAGTTTATGTGTTTGAAGGTCAGGCTATATGGTTTTTGTATCAATCATACATCTTTTCATCAAGTATACAATGCAATATTTTTTTTAATAAAGTACTTCACGTGCAATGGATTGACACAGTGCAGGTTTGATACGCTGCAATGGTCTAATAACTATATGATAATTTCTTCTATTCAGTTTCTTGTATAATCAAGACACAATAAAGTATAAAATAATACTTACACAGAAAGAGAATATTCTAACAACAAGTAAATTCATGTGTATTATGTAAATGCATGTGTATTATGTAAATGTATGTAAATGCATGTGTTAGTCTTCTTGCAAAATATTGATTGTCCTCGTGTTGTCTCCCTTTTTATGTAATATAACTTCTTTGTTATTTGTTATTTTTCTTCTCTTGTTGACTTATGCGGTGATGTCGATTCTGAGATGCATGTTCTAGGTGCCCTATTGCTTTCTCTATAGAGAAGGAGGATATATAATCATAGCAACAATCCCAGTCATATGACGTCACTGCATGCTGATATCATTCACCATTCACGGATATCCGTGTTACCAAACACACGTTTTGAACCGGATGATTATACTCCTCGAATTCATTAAGAATATAATTGAAATTAGTTTAAACAAAACCCTACCTCATGTCATGCAATAGATTTGTAGAAACGAGGCATTGTATTACAGTTAGGAAACTATTTCCGATTTCCCAATTAGTCACTTCTTTGGGGCCATCTTATAAATGTGTGTAACGAGCAAAATACCGCAATCAATGCGTATGTATGTATGTGTGTATGTATGTATGTATGTATGTATGTATGTATGTATGTATGTATGTATGCATGCATGAATGCATGCATGCATGTATGTATTCATGTATGAAAAGTTAACAAACTCGTTCATTTCCGACGTGGATACCGTACATACACACACGCACACATACATACATACATACATACATACATACATGGATACATACATATACATACATACATACATACATACATACATACATACATACATACATACATGCATGTACATGCCTACATGCTTGACATGAGTCAGGCATACATGTAGGTACGTGCATGCATGTGAGCATGCAAGGATCCACAAGTACATGCAGAGATCCATCCATCCAACCATGCATACGTACATGAAACATAGTATTGTATTACATTCCGGTTTACATACCTACATACATAATTCCACATTATATACATAGAGCGGGGGACACACAGACACACAGACAGATACAGAGAGAGGGGAGTGCTTTTAATAAGGAAGGTTTTTTAACGTGTAAAAGTAGTTTAGGTTGTTTTTCCACTGATGTATAAATTGGCGTGGCATATTTATTGGTTGCTCTCTTTATTTGCTGTTATTTTTCTTTCTTTTTTTCGCCATTAACTGGCAGGAGATTCAATCATTACATTTCAATCCACATCTGATACATGGAATAACTGCGTGACAAAATAATTTGGAAAAAAAACCAGCAGGTACATATGATGAATCACGGAAAAATACTTTTAGTCGAAAGAAGTAGTTTAGAAAACAAATTCATGAAGTAGTTACGTTTACATCTCTTATGAGACTGTAGATCACTTGAAAGGGCTGATAAATATATAGATTCGACTACATTTGTTTGTACATTACAAACATAACATTATTAATCTACAATAACCGTTTTTAATTATTTGCGTGCTATATTTTACAATATGTTTTTCTCATGCACATTTGAAAGAGGAATAGTTTGTCTTTATTTGAATACCACTTTGATGTAGGAAGGTATTTGAAACAGATATGATATTTCCTTATTTAAATAATCACACTTATGTACGATTACAACATTATTTAACGCCTTACACCAAATTTGAACCGAAAAAGAAATGTAGGTGTTAAAATTTCCGTTCTGCTAAATTACCGCGAATCTTAGATTCCGAAAATATAGTTGTGTGTTAATTTGTATCTATTATGCAATGGTTCTTTTATTTTAGACATTATTGTTATTGGGTTTAAAATCTAAACAATCTGGCATTAGGTCGAAAATTTTAATTACAAATAATTTATCGATTTGTAAGAGCAGGCTATTGTGGCGTGAACTTTTCAAGATGAAATTAAATCAATAATTCGAAGGATCTATTACCATGGTAAATGAAATTGACGGAATAGATCCCATTTGCATGTCTCTTTTATTCAATTTGTCCAATGCGTTGTGTCGTTTCTGTCGTTGTATCTCAATTTCCTGTCCCTTTTTCTAATGATTTTTACTTGAAATTACAACAAAGCTTTTTAATAGTCTTAATTCATGGCGAAATGTACTTTTACGGGAATCTTATGAAAAAATAATCACAGTATTTTTCCGGCCCATTGGCTTTAATTGCTTCTTCGATACTGTTCCATAACGGAGCAGCATCAACATCCGCTAATGGTCAAGCCTTTTGATGTCTTTACGTACTACCTCACTCCTATATATTTAAAGCCCAAATACTCAAATCACCAGTGAAATGAAGAACACTGCAGTTATTGAACTTGGTGCAGGTCAAACTATTATAACCTACACTGCCCATGTGTTTGGTATTAGCATCTATAATGTAGGTTTTCTAGTGTAAACAAATTCTAATAGATCTCAAGCTAAGAATATACACCCATAAGCACAAATTCTATTGGTTGAATTTTGTTTTATAAAATAATTATGTACGCCATTTGTTTGCTCCGAAACTATAACTTTATATTAGAAAGCAAAGATTGCAGGATGTTAAAGACTAATGTAATAAACGAACAACGAATGTAAATTGGTTTCCTTTTAATACAATTTTGTTTAGTGTCAAGATTAACATATCTCCTTCGGGCACCAGTTACATTCCCCTCTCTTAAATGATACTTTTCATCATCATTATTTATTTACATATAATTCATACAAGAATTTCTAGAGTCAAAAAATAAACAAATAAACAAAACAATAAATAAATAGTAATAAACATTATAAAATTATGACCATGTACTTGTCTCTCTGAGCTATGCAACATCAAATGTATACAGTGTACAGATGTGTATGCGTCCCTTTGCTATTGAAATGGTATGTAGAGGATCTTGTATGGATGTTAAATAAATATGAAATTCTATGACATGAGTGTAAAAAAGACTTTCAAAAAGACTTTCAGTTAGTTGCAAAATTTGTTACACAACTGTGATTTTTTTTTAATACAATGAGCATGGGTGTGAAACTCTATTCTTTATATAAACTTGAATATACTTTAATTTCTATCTGGTATTTTTATGCAACGTTTACATGTGTTATTTCTAAACATAATCGGATCCTATGCGCTACACCGTGGCCCTGATTTGCATTTTTTCAACTGTGTGGGCCTGAGATGTCTTGGCTCCATTACTATTTGTTCCTAAAATTGTCTGATTTACGTTACTTTATGTGCCTCATCGGTCTTATTTCCGTTACTCACTCCCCCTGGGTTGTTTGTTTCCGTTAATATGTAGTTCTCGATCTCTTATATCTTCTACTCTGTGCGTTTAAGTTGTAATACTTCCTTACTCTCGTGTCCTAATTTGACTTATTTCCGTTATTGTGTTGGTCTGATGAGGGTTTTTCTTTTATTTCCATTCAGTGTTTTTATTTGGTCATCCTCTATTGATTTTGTAGGAACTGGTAAGGAGTGGCACAATCATTAACGGAAATAAGACAACTTGGGCGAACACGCTTCGATAGTGTTATTGCGTCATAAGCACCCCTCCCAAGTCGAAAAAAGACAGACATTGATATATGTTAGAAACAATCTGTACGAAATTGTTTGACACTTACTATTCCCCAAACAATATTTAATCGAATAGATTAGATTAAATATATCATAGCTAATTAGGAAACCTCTCGAGGAATATATTATTTCCTTGAATGGATCTAAAAAGCATTGTCCTCCTTACATTAAGCTTAACTTACTGAAATGTCGCGGGTAGAAACGATATTGAATTTCTCCATTTGTCCAACGTAACGAAGGAGTGCGAATCGCCTTACGCTTACTTTGCATCAGTGTACTGGTGCAAGAAATTAATTCGCCATACTTAACAGAAAATGTTTTCAATACACATCTGGTTTGAATGCCATTGATTATTCTCTTCTGCCAACTTTTTAAAGTAAGTTTAGCTGTTTCGAAAAAGAAGTCAACAAAAATAAGAAGATGTAGCAGATGAGAATGAGGAGGAAGAAAGATGGTGGTAAGGATATGGAGGAAAACATTGATAATTCCGTTGGTTGTCAGAATTGCCTTTCATTAACATTAAACTTGAAAAGTGGACTACCCCAGACAGGTAACATTAAACTAAAAAAGTGGACTACCCCAGAAGGTAACATTAAACTAGAACAGTGGGACTACCCCAGACTACTGAGTATTCTTAGTAGCTAGGGTTTACCTTTTTTAAATGAGTAACATTTTCCATTATCATTTACATCATAGGCAAATCTTGTGTGGTGCATATGTTAGCATTCAACGCACGTTGGGAATTCTAGATCTTTAGAAAGAAAACAAAAATTTTGAAGCAATTTTCATAATAGATTCGTACTTTCTCATTTTGACTCACAGAGAGAGAGAGAGAGAGAGAGAGAGAGAGAGAGAGAGAAAATAAATAAGAAGAATACAACGATACTGAAGTTAATAATTCAAATGTATGGTTAAATTTTTTCTAAGCTGCCCTGACCTTAAAATATATAGATGGTGGAATTCTTATGAGCTGGACATGTTATTGTTCAAACAACAATACTATAGCCTTTATGAGCAACCGAACAGGCATGTTACGTGTCCAGGGTAGTCCAACTTTTCTACTTTAACTTGAAGTAAATGTATCTAGCATGACGATGAACGCGAATATATGTATATATATACATATATATATATATATATATATATATATATATATATATATATGTATATATATAACAACATATATATATATTATATAATTTAATTGCTATTTTTGTTAGTTTTAATTTTTTTTATTCCATTACATGCTATTGTAATGTAACTTTGTTTTCTGGATTTTACATTATCCAGAAATTCAATTCAGCTCTCTTTGACCTGACGTTTTTATTTTACTGATAAACAACCAGTAGTAGAAACACTGGATCTAGTTTCTGACTTTGATTCAGAACCAGTGACAGGTTTGGTAAACAGTTTTTTTCTTTCTCAGAGTAAGAACCAGCAAGTTAAGTCAAGGCCATACCTAGAGTACGTGATATGAAACATGTGTTTATTCTTACAAACTTCTAAATTTTCTAGAAGGTTGACCCTCATCCTGGAATCTGCTTTGCGTTTTAAATTAGTGTATAACTGTTTCCTTGATAGAAGATTGTTCAGTCGGGCTGAAACACTTGAGATATCAAGTTACATTATGTTGTGACCAGTTTGAGTTGAATTTTTATTTTCTTCAAATTATTGAATTTCAACAGATCCTTTTCCGTGGAAATACACAAATGCTCTTACAAAATTGTTGGACAAAGACATTCACTGAAATGTATACGGAATTCAAAACTGGAATAATATTTTCTGAAATTCAACAAGGAATGTTGACACAACAGCACTTCGCAGGTTACAACAGTCGTCATCACCTTCCATTTTAGATTTCATCGGGAATCGAACTCAGGTTCATTCAGGACGTTTTAATAACAGGACTTCTCTTTTTAATTGTTGGATTATTTTTGGATTTGTTTCTTAAAACCGTAAGTTCTTTAATATCATTTTTCACTTGGTATTCTAGGGAAATGAATTATTTCTTTAATTTTACAAAGCTTGTTGTCTTCACTCTTTTCTGTTACTTTTTGTAAGAGCCTAGATTCGTAACAGAAACTTGGGGTGCTCGTCCATTGGATATACGAATTTTGGTTAAATTATTTTTAAAACCCATTGTTTTATGAAATTTTAATTCCCCTAGTTTCAGAATTGTTTAAATACCAAGTATTATTTCACATGTTAGAAATCTTTAGTGAAATCAACAGGCTTTTTACAATGTCATCAAAAGTTTAGATCTTTCTTTCAAATCCTAACCAGGAAGAGTTTGACTTTTTGAAAAAATATGAATTATTCCAGCTTGCAAGAAAATACGATCTTTCTGAAGCAAAAGCTTCTTGAACAAAGCAAGAAATAAAATTAAGTTTGGTCCTGTATTTGGTGGAAAAGAGTGTTTTGAATAAAAGTGCTTTGGTTTCGATCTGTAGGTCTGTATCAGACTCTGACATAAAAATAAAGGAATTAAAATTAAAACACAAGAAGGAATTAGAGTTAAGAAAGCTTGAACTTCAGAAAGAGGAGAAACAAATGCAGTTGCAATTGGAGAAGGAGTAAAAACAAATGCGGCTGGAATTAGGGACAAGACAGGTTCATTTCTAGACAGAAATGATACAAATGGAATGAAAAAGGGAGGAAGGACAAATGCAATTTGAGAAAGAAAAGAAGATATGATAATGCAACTGCAGATGCAAAGAGAAAAGGAAGAAAGAGAACTTCAAATTAGGTTAAAATAATTAGAGCTGGCAAATGGAAAACAATCCCCTACTTTTGATGTTTTAAGACATATCAAGTTAGTTCCCCCTTTTCTGGAAAAAGAAGTCGATCAGTATATTGCACATTTTGAGAAAATTGCTGAAACTCTGAAGTGGTCAAGAAAGTACTGAACTCTGTTATTACAATTTGTACTTACTGGTAAGACTCGTGATATTTACATTTCACTGTCACTACAGCAGAGTGCCGACTATGGTGTGGTTAAGGACTATATCTTGAAGGGTTATGAGTTAGTCCCTGAGGCTTATCGACAAGGTTTTAGGAATTCTAGAAAATCAACTGACCAGACCAACGTCGAATTTGCATGGGAAAAAGCACGACAATTTAAGGTGGTGCTCTTCTAGAAAGGTTAATAAAACTTACGAAAGTCTCAGACAACTCGTATTAGTTGATGAGTTCAAGAACTGTGTCCATAGTGAAACTAAGACTTATCTTGATGAGCATAATGTCGAAACCTTGGAAAAAGCTACTCGTACTGATTACGAGTATTTCTTAGCTCATAAGGTTTCTTTTGTAGGCAAGTCTTCCACTCATCAGTCTTCTGGTAAAAATAGTATTTGAGCCTAATACGACCCCATCTAAATTTCAATCTGGAACAACTTTTAAAAATCAAGCTTCTGATAAACTTGGTCAGAAGTTATTATCTCTTCCTACGACTACCTATTGCAAGAAAAAAAGGATACGTTATTTCTGATTGCTACAAATTGAAAAATAAGCATCGGAATACAGACAGACAGTTTCCAAATGCTCTTATGTCTATGAGGTCAAGATCACGGTCATGTATTGAAAGCAATACATTTGATGGGTCTAATAAATCCCAGTCTGATTTTATTATGGAGAATTATGAACCATTCATGTCGAAGGGTTCTATATCAATCTTGGGTGATTCGGCCAATCCTATCCCTATTAAAATTTTAAGGGACACAGGAGCTTCTTAGAGTCTTTTGTTATCAGGTACTTTGCCTTTTCTGAGAAGTCTTCTTCTAATGAGAGTGTTCTTGTCCAGGGAGTAGAGTGCAGCTTTGTTAGTGCTCCTTTCCATTGTGTCAATTTGTCACCAGACTTAGTCTCAGGACCCGTGGCAATCAGAATAATGTCTTCTTTACCCGTTCAGGGCATTTACTTATTACTAGGCAACGACCTAGCTGGATATAAGGTTGTGGTCAATCCGTTTGTAACTGATGAGCCTTGTTTAGATCAGAAAGTCGATCCTATTGAAAAATAATTGCCTGATTTATACCCAGCCTGTGCAGTTACTAGAGCTATGGCAAAGAAAGCTCTTGAGAATGATGTTGATCAGGAAAGTATTCCTTTAGCTGACACATGTATTGGTCAGGCTTTTGATGAGGTCACTTTCACTTCTTGTTTGAATCAATCAAAGGGTATTGATCACAGTTATCCTCGTTTAACTACTCATTCTCTTTTTTTCTAATCAGGGTGACAAACGATAACCGCTTGTCGTCGAATAGGAAAAAGATCCTAAAATCTCCTGTTTGTTTCAAAGGGCCATTAGTCAAACTGAAGCCACTGAAGTACCTGTCTGTTATTTCATTACAAATGGAATTCTTATGAGAAAATGGAGACCTCCCGAGGTACCTGCTGGTGACGAGTGGTCAATGGTCTATCAAATTGTAGTTCCAAAGTTGTATAGACAGGGAATTCTTAGTCTCGCCCATGAAACTCCTTTGGTTGGTCATTTAGGGAATAATAAGATTTATCTAAGATCTTGAATCACTTCTACTGGCCAAAAATTAACAGTGATATTTGTAAATGCTGCAGATCTTGTCATTCTTTTAACATGGAAGGAAAATTCAATCAGAAGATACATAAGGCTCATATACAACCTATTCCTGCA
>JAECUM010012198.1:0-53788 GCA_016617855.1 Megalonaias nervosa
TGATCTTAAATGAGTAAATTGTGGTGAGTCACCATCAAGATAACTCACAATTGTACCTAGTTTGGTTCCGTCTGACAAATAAGCATTACTCCGATTTATAAATGTATTTTTTTACGTTGTATCAGCAATTATAAAATCTAGTTCAGCATCGTCCATAATCAATCTTGTACAGTGTCTTTTATGATCATAGGCTCCTCCTTGAGTAAATTTACCAATTATCTTTCTACCAAGATCTTTTGCAAGTTTTTCATCATGCTCGTCTCTGCATTTACGTATATTATTAGTGATTTTAATAATGTCATCTTCATTAAGATTAGGGAATTCTTTCCTGACATCATCAATATTAAATCTATTTGGTTCTGGTAACCAAACTTGTTTCTGTGGACTATACGATATAATCGCCTCACTCACCTTCAATAATGTTAAAATTCCAACATCAAGTATATATCGCAATAGTACTATTGGAACCCAACATTTTTCTGAAAAATGGCTTCCAAACCAAACATAAGTAATCGGATGGAGATTTTCTGCAAACTCGAATGATTCTACATGAGCAAATCCGGTTAAGTCAAACTCTGGTAATGGTCCGTTTATCGCAACCCTGGTCATCTCGTGTGATGGATGTCCGAATCTCTTAAAGTATTCAGAACATTCTCCGTATCCAAGAAAACTTCCGGGATAACATGCTACCATATCAACAGATATAACGTCATTACACTTATATTTAGTATTCCATAATCCTCCGTGTCCATATTCTACGCAGCTTTTATGAATATCTTCAAGAAATTCCGATCGTGTTGGTTTCCATAAATTTTTCTCTTGAGCGAAATGAGCCGCTACAGATGGAACAGTAAAACAATTATTTAATAATTGTCTAACTTTGACATCGTCAGAAGTATATTTCAGCGCAAGATGTTCCATTTCTACATTAAGAGATTCTATACGGTAAATATCACCATTAGGTCGTACAAATTGATCGTAATGATCATATTCTGAACTTTGAAATAACCAAACGGACACAGGGTCACTTTTGCTGATATTTTTGATAAAATCAAATATATGACCATCATAAAATTTAACCACTCTATCTCGTGGAAATATTGTTACTGCTGAGGTCCATGCGTGCGAATTATGATCAATAATATCTATTGGAGCTCCATTTTTTGTGTATTTTGGTTTATATAAAATCTCTCCGGTTAACGTTTTTACCGTTATTGGAAATTTTAATTTCTTTTCTAGTTCAGCGACATCTTTGATAGACGCTCCGGTATCTTTAACTGATTCTGCCCAAGTATTTATTTTTTTACGTCGTAAATCTGTTAAACCATTACCACGTATCGCGTTTGTAAAATGTTCTGTAACTTGTTCAGCTACACAGTTTATTCTTGACTCTGACAGCTTCATAGGCTTTAGATCCCCGACGTCAGGTTTATTATTCAGCGGATATATCGCATATACAACTGCAGTAACTGGATATGCACGTTCATAATATACCTTATCAACACCGGTTAGTATTCCGGGCTTAGATTTATTATTTAAGAGAACAATATTATTTCCTGACTGCACACGGACTGGATCGCGCTTATCACGAATAATCCAAATATCTTCTTCTGTATTTACAATAAATTTTATTAAAATAAAATATTTTTTATCATCAAGGTGATTAATAATTACTTTTCCTCGTTCATCATTCATCATATTAGTAACATTTCCAACTCTGAATGTTGACCATACATGAACAGCGCCATCGTCACGAAATTCCTTCTTGGCTTCACGAATACGTTCGGTTATATCCTCATTTGTTAAAGCTAGATCTTGCATCAAAGTACTATATTTATATTCTGATAGTCTGTCAAGATCAAATCTGGCTCTTTTAGGTTTAATCATGGATAATTCCTCCATATAATTAAAACAAATATTTAAATTAAAATTTTAGTATATATATATAATGATTGAAACAAAAAACAAATGTGCTTGGCTCAGAATTGGATATACTTCTCTTTGTAATAAACCGTGCGTGAACAAATACTGCGGATATCATATGCAAAGCATCAAAAATGGAAGTACAGGACCCATACCGTGTATTCAATGCGGTGTTGGAGTGAGGGGAAAAACTCCATTGTGTCTAAAATGTGGCGGAAAAAAATACAGGGAATTAAAACGATATTATGACCAAAAAAATAATACTTTGACGTCAGGTAAATCTCCTATACAAACCGTAGAAGATTATCTGACCAGATTTCAGAATAATGATTTAAACAAATAATATTATATATAATGAATCAGACAAATCAGACTTATGATGAAATGATCGACAATGATATTATAAGAGAATTAAGAAAAGAAGCATTTCGTAATAAATACGAATTTGTGAAACATCCAGTATATACAAAATATGAATCATCCCGAGATGGTATGATCAGACACTGCAGATTAAAGAAACCAGTAGGTACTGTTGAAAATAAAGGTTATTTTAGATTTAATGTTGCTAGAGGAAAAAGATACTTATCAAGTAGATTCGTATTTGAATGTTTTCATGGAGTAGTTGAAAATGGACTTGTAGTTGATCACATTGATGGAAATCCCAAAAATAATCGGTTATCTAACCTGCAAGTTATTACACCTAGTCAGAATTCTGCACGTGGAAATACTGGAAAATGCAAAAAGTTTACAAGAATATCTATTAAATCCATAAATACAGAAACAGTTCAAGAAATAACTTTTCCATCAATATATGCGGCTGCAAAACATTTTAGCATACATCCACAATCAGTACGTGATGTCGCAAATAATATTACTAGATCAGCATATTCATTCAAATACGATCAGCTGATTATATTTGAATATATCTAACTCTGTACTCTTAACAAATAAATTGTATATAGTTCAACTCTATATTTTACCAGGGGTACCTTCACCGTCGCTACTCTCAGTGTCACTCTCACTTTTGACAGAATCAAATAACATAATTTTTCTTAATTGCATTACACGATTATCCACGATCTTCTTTTTCTCGTATTCACGAGACAGTTCGGATCTAATATTTTCGATCGAACGTGCAAGAGGCGCAAATAGTTTTACCTGTTTTTCATTTACCACCGCCAAGGATTCAAGCATAGACTGATAAATTGATTTTACAAATTTATAATTGGATGGTAATGTGTATTTATTGTCAATTTTTCTTTGTTTTAATATTTCATAATCACATAATATTTTTTCAGGATCGAGATTATCAGATAGATTTATTCCGTTATGTTTTAATTTTTTAATAGCAGAAATAATATCATTAATGTTTTCTTGGTTCATTATATAATAATTATTTCTTTAAAATAAAAAATAATATCAGTCTCTGAATAATTATTTAAAAAAATGTAGTCCCCATAACCCCATGTGAACCTCTAGGTTGTCATATGACATCCTAGCAGGATCAGAAGGTCAGGGGACTGTTTTTTGAGGATGATTATGATTATATACAGATGATTATGATTATATACAGATGATTATGAATATATACAAATGGTGATGATTTTGATTTTTGCAGACGGCACAAACATAAACTTATCCTAATGATATATGATTGTATGAACATGAATATATACAAATGGTGATGATTTTGATTTTTGCAGACGGCACAAACATAAACTTAACTATGGACGGAATACAAAGGGGGATTTATCTACGTCCAACAGATTTTATACAACTCTCCCCCCATATAAACCCCGGGGAGTGCAAAATTGCACCCACCACGTGGTTACATGGTGGGAAAGTTGTATTATTTTTCTGTTGGGTTTCGTACCCATAATTAAATAGCATCAGTCGCCAAATGCAAGATAATATCTTTAGCATTTTTGGAGACTCGAACACACGAGAGTCTGCACAACTTCGATCTACGCCCAACCGTCTTACCATTTCGGCCATCGTTCTCTTATCAATAATACAGTTGAATTTAAGTATATATAAAATATTTGTGCTGTCTCACAGAACTTGTATTACTAATAGAAATGTAGAACTGTACTTCAGTTTTTCAAAATTCATAAAATAATTGCACGTATAAGTTATAGTTCGTTAATGTAACAGACAGACGGACTAATACGCTATACACGTATACACAACTGGGTTTGTACAGGTAACGACGTAGTAGTAAGGGAAATAATCGCTCAATTTACTCCGCAGAGAGAGATAGCCGAGTTATCTCGCTTTATTATATATACAATTGCTTTAATCATAGAAATTGATTATTATTCATATATTTACTAATCAGCTCCAGATTATTTAATCGGACGTTCTACGAGCGTATATACAAATTAATATTAAGAGATTCTTGTCTTAGATCCAAAATGTTTCCTGCCTGGTAGGTGAGTTTGAAATTTATTCTTGTCAGAAATGGATTATGAACTCGTAAATAAATTGGGTTAATTGGTTCAGATACAATTAACCACCCAGGCGGATCTTTAGGACTAAATGTATATAGTATATACCCCTGTTGGGCCTGGTTAGATTTTGAAAGATCTACTTGATAACTGTCATCAATTACGTCACATACTAGATTGACCGCGATCGTAGATGTCATATTAACAATACCAGGTGAGATATGGCGGCCTCCACCATGTGGATCATTATTATATTTAAGAATAGTTGGTGTAGGTATTAATTTTTTCCATGAATCACATATTCTTTTAAAGTGTTCATCAATAAGATCATTAACTGATTTCTTTAGCTCTTCAGAGTTAAATCCAGGAATTACAAATGTTGGTAGCTGTTCTTCTGTGATTCCATAATATTTAAGAAATACTGTTTTAAATAAGTGTTTATAGCTTACACGCTGAATAGAATCATCTTCATTAACTATGTAAGTATTAAGAAATCTATCTGCCGGTACGTTTAATGTTTTTTCTCTGTCAACGATAGCCTTATTTACATATTCTAAGTCTGATGCAACCTGATTGTATTGCTTCAATTATTTGATTTTTTAAGTCATCGTTGTAGGAAGTGCTGATACTGGAAAATAAATTTCTTAGATCATTAAGTACACGTCCGTGTTCAGATTTAATTGGTCTTGATTTTGAGTTAATTTCTTCAATATTAATTGTTGCTATTCTTGTTGTACCTTTACCCCGAACGAAATCTATATAATGAGTATACTGTGCATAACCACGATAAGCATCCGGAGTCTCTATAAACGGATAAGTTTTTCGATATTCTGGAAGTTGTATAAATTTTTTAACATCTATGACAAAATCAGATCTCTGCGGTTCTGGTGGTCCTTGATAAACCGGTGGGCCTTCAGGCCAACCTAATACTGATCTAATCGAACTTTGATAAATATCTACGGAGTAATCAGGGGAATTTATTTCAATAACCGCAGATAGTGTTGGTTCGTAGACAGTAATTGCTATTTTTGATTCTTTTCCTGTAATAGATTTAATTCTGCGTTGGAACTCATCATTAATCTGTTCTATTTGATAACTACCCGTTGGAATAGCAACTACTTGCCAATCAGGAGTTCCATCAGGCTTATTCTTATTAGCGAATACTAATGAATTATTTGGCTGTAGTCCACCAAATGGTTTTGATCTAATATTGGGCCAGCTATAATAAACCCGTAACTGTGCTAATGCTATTTCTTTTGCAGGAATTGATGTTGGAAAATTGACACTAAATTCCGGATTGGTCGAACTTAACGATATCATAGTAGTTTTTGACGGAGTCGTATTAGTAACGATCTGCTGAAGTAACTCCCGGTCTGTCATTATTATTATCATTATTATTTAATTCATTAAAATCATTAGCGATCACCTTAAATGCGTCATCATAGGTTTTCATAATCATAGCAAATTCAGTATCGGATATTTCACCATCACTGACACACGAAGAAACGTACAAAGATAGTTTAGAACATGCCTCTGCCACTGTATGTAATTTAATCATATAATCGTGCAATTTAGCATTTGTACACGTATCTATCTTTTTGGCTATAATACCGAGAACACCAGCAATAGTCGTTGATGCTGAAACAATAATGGTTATAACAGTAGGTGCTGTCATCGTCAACATTGATAATAATAATCCTGTTCCAGCAATAACAGCAGAAACCGAGTAAACAACTACATCGATGACAACTATACGTCTTTTGTATTTTTTTATTTTCGTGTTATAATAGTCGATAAAATTATTTAGTTTAGTGAGACGCTCACATACTTGATTGCATCTGTAACGTTGAACGTCGATGCGAGACTGAGTTTGATCCATTATACTAACAACGTCATTTAATTAAGTTTCAGCTACGAATTCTAGGCACCACCAGTAACGTCTCGGAGGCATTTCTGTTGATATCAGCGTAAAGATTTCTTTGATGTTCTTGGTTAGCATCACCAATAGAGGATTATGATATACATTCGGTGATAATGAAGTTGCCGCAGTAATTTCCGAACCGTATAGATAACCTGTATAACCCAGTTACTTCTGTATGTTCCCATGTTGATGATCCTGATGCTACTGTATATACGATATTTTTAATTTGTCCGTGTGGAATTTTAATCAGATTAGTTTTTTGAACAATATTAGGTATTCCACTGACAATGTCGTTGAGTTTCGTGTTAACGTCGGAGAGTTTTATTTCAACGGTTGGTTGTTCCCCAAAAAATTCTTTAATGGGTTTGTTTACATTTCTACGAAAATTTAAGAACGTTTCTACATGTTTGGAAAAAGTAGCACTAAGTGTAGTAATTTCGTCACCAATTGTTTTTAACGAAGTTGAAATAGGAATTTCCTTATCATCAACATACTTTTTTGTTATAGCATCAAAATCATATTCTGGTGTTCTAAGATTATTAATGCCGTTGTTATTCATATTAAGAAACGCACGCATTATACCGCCATTGGCCAATACGTAATTAGATTCTTGATCGTCGACATATTTCTTTGTTGCGGAGTCTGCATCTGCGGTTGGGTTTCCAAGACCTATAATTTTATTTTGATTCATAATAATTGAACCTGTAAATGAATCACCAGCTTTCTTAATATAATCGCTGACTGACGTACCGGAATCTTGTATTTTACCCTGACCAGTAAAAGTAACTATATTATTAACAACCGCATTAGGAACTCGTATAAGTACATCTGGTAGTTGTATATTACTAGTTTTTAATCGTCCTTCTTTATCCTGAAAAACAACTACTTCGTTTTGATCCACACTGGTTATGTTTAATAAATCGTCAATCTCATTTCTGAGCTGATCGAGAGTTGCGTACTTAGATAAATCAGCTTGCTGATGATCTTTACCACGAGAAGATCTTCCATAAATATCCACCATTATATTACTAATGTCTGTTTAAATGTGACGTCGTAGTATATTCATGTACAACTTTGTGGGGTGGTTTTGTTGATTTTGATACAGCATCAAGTACGTTAAGTACTTCTCGACCACATATTGGTGGATCAGTTAATGTTTGTGTTGGTAACGTTGAATACCATATTGGAGTACTTTGATAGCCGCTAATATACTTTAAGAATTCTTTTGGTGGAGCTAGTCCATATGAATCAAAATAAATAATTCCACGTGGATCAATTGCATAAGCGACCCAATGCGTGCCTGGACCAGAATTTTCATCGAGATTAATAATACCGGTTTCAATGTTATTTGGTTGTTTTGGTAATTGATCACGCATGAAAACTCCTCTAAAATTTTTTATTTTTAATTTTTTAGCAGCATCTAGTAAATCAAAATTGGACATAGGAGATATCAGTAAACCGTCCCTGGTAATCTTAGTCCCTTTCCGTACCATGAATGTGGAGTCCCTGGTAATCTTAGACCTCTTCCCTTTTTTTTTGATTCCATTTCCTGTTGCTTTCTTTAATGCCATTCCAGCAGCGGTTCCAACAGCACCTAGCGCAGCTGCTTTTGCAACAGCTGGGGCTGCAGCGGCTATTAATGCTGGTATAGCAGCAAGAAGTGGAAATATACCACCCGTCTTAATAATATCTTTAATGGCACCCGCAGAAAGATTACGTTTTATACCTTTATTTGATTTTTTGGCTTCATCGAAATGCCCGAGCTGACGTTCTGTAAGAGATAATTTATTTGAACCGCTCATCTGATCTTTCTTTAGTGATATTTTTAATCCGCAATTATTTTTTGATGCTGATTGTATCCTTTTAATCTGACCAGGAATCAGACTAACACTAACGTGATTATACGACATTATAATATTCATAAACGATCTAATTATATGTTTTCTACTGGCGCATCAACTACTCTCATTCGTCCACCAGCACCTTCAAGTAACATCGATTTATCGCTGAGTATGACAGCAATTGCTCTGTAATTGGCAATAGCTCCTATTGTCACACGAGCTCGAAAATGTATATCGACTACTGACTGTCTGGTTAAATCTAAATGTTCGAGCGAAAAATAATAAATTGGATATAGGGTTGTAAAATCCAATTGTGATATTTGTAAACCAGTATCAATATTTTGGTCACTACCCATGAACGTCATTAGACGATGATATGCACGTGCTACATGAGTTTGTTCAAAATTCAGTAATATATCTTCGGATGGTTCTTGATGTCCATTTATCCTCAGAGACACTTCAGAAACACCAAGATTGTCAAATATCATAATGCTATTTGTTTGATCATTCACCCGTGCAGCATCTTGAAATGCAATAAATATATGTCGTGGCGCAGAAACACCTTGCTGAGAAGCTATTTGCCATGTAAATAAACCATTAATATTACTCTGGATAGCATCTGTGGTCATTGTTAACCACGATAATGCTGATTTATCACCTTGATTCATAAAAGAGAGTAGACGATCTTCTTCAGTTATTGATGGAGTCATTACTGGCATCCACAATGAAAGTTTTGTCAGAATTACTCTACCAGGATCACCAATGGGTCTCCATAATGCTACGTTGTCGGTTGCTTTTCGTACAACTGTATGCTTAGCTCCGAAAATGACTTTTCTGACATTTCTACAAAATCCAAATATATGTGATAGTGGAATCGCACATGAAAATACTCTCCTATCACCTTTTAACATTGATCTACGTGATGCAAATCCTAAGTTAAATTCTGGATTTGGAAAATATAGATCTTCAATAGCAGCAGCAACAGGAGGAACAGCTCGATTATTGGGCTGTCGAGTAATCTGATTTCTATTGTCAGGGCGATTAGAAGTATCTTTTACAAACATCATTGATGGACCAGTTGATCTTGAATAATCATCGCTGTATCTTGCAAGGCCAAATATTGTCGTTGCAACATCAACGTCTTTCTGAATTGATTCAATATTTTTTTCCGTCAATCATGTACGTAGCACTATCAAATAACGCCATAATACCATTATTAACAAAACCAACCCTAACTTCAGCTCCATATGCTACTGGTACTGCAGGAGCAGCGTTATTTAAAATTTCACCTTCAACCTCAATAAAAGCCTCAGCGGGTAAGAAATACCTACTTGTATCCTGAACTTGCAGTTCAATTCGTCCACGCTGATCTGGAATTCGAGCATCATAAGAATAATATTGATAATCACGCACAGACTCATCTTTGAGTACTGGTGCGTCCATGTCAAATGCGGGATCAGATATACGCTTGAACATCTTTATTATAATTATTATCGTCTAAAACGAAGACCACTTCGGGAAGTGAGACCACTTCCTGCTATCAGACTAGCGGTTATATTTTTTTCTTTTTCTGACATTGGTACATCAGCCAACTCTGATAGCTTTTGATTAGCAACTTGATTTATTATTTTACTGACATTTGCAGGCATTACTTCAGTACTAGGTAATTTTACAGGTTGAGGTCGGACCGCAGGTCTGCGTATTAATCGTGTTAGTCTATCTTTGATCGCTGAAAATGCTTTACCAGCGAGATTACCCATAGCACCAATACCTTTTTCACGAACAACATCAATAGCTTTCATTCCCAGTTGCTTTGCGATCGGTATTGCTTTTGGGGCTATCCTTCTAAATAGACCCTGAACAACATCACCTAGTCCATCTCCGTAGGTTGTTTTGTATACTGGTAATCGTGAGTTTATTACCCTGACCATGGTTGGTCCACGTTGAGTATTATATACGATCATTTTATTATAGTAATTGTATTTAATTACGTACTTAGTCACTGTAGTAATCATCGGCAATTTCATTAATAAGAGACTGATAAACATCAACGTCCATGATACCGCCAGTAAATAACCGTCTACAGATATCGGCCGCTTCATTAATTATTTCTGGAGAATTATTACCAGATCGTTTTCCCCCGATGAGTATTTCTAGTCGTTCAACATCGGCAAGGACGTTATTAGGACATAGAGCAAAATCACCTCCAGTAGCGAGACCACTTCCCTGATTAGTAAATCCACTTCCAGTTGCGCCAGGATCTTGATATTCTTCTTCCTCCTTTTCCTTTTTGTTTGGTTTCCGTTGTTTTGAAGATTGTATATTTCCAGATAATATATCTTCTTTAAAATATTCGACTTGTCTTACAAAATTATTAAAATCATCCTTATATCTATCGGTAATTCTAGATATACCACGAGATTGTCGAAATATAAAAGGAATCCATTTTTTTTCAGGAATATCAACGGTGTATGGATTTAATAATTTATCACGTTGCGAATATCCCGTTGCAGCGACCTCAACATCGCTTTCTTTAAGTAGTTCACGACCATATTCGGTTAATTGGGATGGTTTTGGTTTTGGCGTAACAATATCTATTACGTCACCGACCTCCTCACGAACTTTGTCAATACCCTCAAGTACTTGTTGAATTTCTTCTTGTAATTGTGGTTGAGCAGCAGCAATTTCAACTGGAAGTACCCGTAAAATCCTTTTTGTCTGTTTTGTTCTTTCCGCTATTTTTCCAGTTGCCTCTGCAATTTTCTCAGATACTGGAAGAAGAGGTTTAGTTGTCTCTGTAATTGGTTTAAATAATTGTTTTGTATCCTCTTCAAATTCAACATGAGATTCTTGTCGTTGTTGTAATTGTTGCTTGACAGCATCACGAACAGGTAAATATTTTCTGATTGCCTCTAATCGCTCTCGTGCTAATCTAGCTGAATGAGGTTCTCCGATGACAACCATATTAATAATATTTATACTGATTATTTAATTACAGCAGCAGGCAGGGTGAATGAGAAAAATTAAGTGACCCGGCGAGTAAACTAAACGCACTATAACATAAAAAACAAAAAAGTCAAAAATAAAATAACAAAAATGAGCTAAACCAAACGATTTATTATTCGTTTTTCAAACTATACGGTAATAATAAAAGTTAGGAGGTTCTATTTAGAGTTATTGACCTTATTTTTCAGCCCTTGTAGGAACATTTATTTTATGAAAAACTTGCTCGAAACCAATTTGTAGGGTTCACCCTGCCTGCTGCTAAGTGTCTTGAGCCTTTTAGGAATTTGGAAGGAAAACTGCCGCTATACAAATCAGTCAAATACTAATCACTTTATAATGCGAACTTCCATTCAATCGATAGTTTCACAAATCGATAAAATAGTATTTAAATAGTATTAATCGTATTCTAGTACATGTTGGTGATGATGCAATAAAACATGTAAAGGTAGATTAATATCACCATTACTAAGCTAAACAATATACACCTTTTTCCATCTTTCTAAGTTATACACTAATAGGTCAATTAGTTGCTTTTGATCCAACATTGTTGCCAATAGGAAAGTATTAATGTTCTGTCAGACATTTGTTATGGATTTGCAAACAAGAGAAGAATATGGTTTTAGAATTACAGTCTAAATAGCTAAAAAAAAAAATGTTCAGTGAATTCAGACCATTGGCCTTTTCTCAGAATGACAAAAGCAAACAGGTACGATTAGTCCGGCACTGAAATGAACACTTGCACTCAGACGTCAGATCTTTTCATTCAATTGCCATATTTCTAGAATATATAAATATGTGATGATTTGGTTCATGTTGTGTTCAGTTAGTGCCTAACAGAAGGTACAAGCCGAACAGTTTTAGAAAAATGACGGTAATAGATAATAAACTTCAGTATGTGCGTACTTACGTATGTATGTATGCATATGTTAAATAGGTACAACTTTTATCAAATATTCTCACGTTACAAAAATACGACACTATTAATTTTCATTAAGTATAATAACCTGAAGATAGAATGTGTAAACATTGCTATCGTTTAAGACTCTCTGGCGTCTGGAGTCATACATATAATATGTTTGAGAAGTACCATAGCTGATTCCATCATTTGTCAAGGACACTCGTGTTTCAGAAACAAAAGGCTTGGAGATGTTCTCAAACTGAGTCATATTTCGTTTTCTCCAGTCGCAGGCCACGGTCATCCATCCTTGATATTGATTTCGCACGGGCAAAGTATTAACGATTATTTCCACGACGGCCACTTCTCTATCATTATATACCTGGAAAAATTAATGTCGAATCAATCAATAAGAATTTTTGCTATTTTCTTTATTGTAGCCCTAAATATGAAATTCCCCTATTAAATCTTGAAAAGGTTATTAATATGTCATTATTTACAAGTTCTGGCTGCTAAAATGTGTCATAATGCTTCTCCGATTATCATTCTTTTTGATCCTGTCAGTATTGCTCTGAACTATGCACATACATACTGGTATCTTGAGACAACAGCTCTGCACTTATTTTGTGACAGGATGATGAAATGACTTGCAAGGCAAAAAAGAGGGCAAATGTGTTGATGAATAGTTTCTGTTCAAGGTATCGAAGATTGCCTCTTAGGTACTAAAGCGTATTTTATTTCGTTTCCTGTAGAGATTAGTTAGTTACGGGTTGAGGGTGGTGTGAGGATGTGTGGATTGGAGTTGAACTCATATGCTGCGCTTTCGCAATTTATGGAAATTAGCATTGGGACCACCAAAGCCTAGATGCAAAATGTAACACTGCTGCCCCCCACCCTCTCTCTCTCTCTCTCTCTCTCTCTCTCTCTCTCTCTCTCTCTCTCTCTCTCTCTCTCTCTCTCTCTGATTTTTATAAGAACACATTATATTATTCTGTTCTCACTAATTAACGCATTCTATGATTCGGACATTCCTTGCTCTATAAAGCAGCGATAGGACCGGCAATATTAGCCTGCCTTCCTAGTCTAAGATAAAATTATTGTTCATAAGTGCAACCTCAGAACGTACAATGTATATTTACCATATAATTTTCTTTTGTTGTTTGAAAGAAAAAACTGTTAAACCCCACTGAATGTAAAAGCACACATAAACCATCTTCAGAATGTATAGTGTCTGACCTTGTTTGTTGACAATGTATAAAAATATTGTTCTATAAATTGGGGGATGCAACAGTCCGAGGGTGAACAATAGGTCTATATTGTTCTCTTTCAACCAATCTGTTGTATCTATAGTAACGATTGTTCTTATACGTTTTCGTTTGTAAAACTGTTCTATAATAAGTTCATATTTCGTTCTTCCCAGTATAAAACGTTCACCATAGATTGGCATTTCTTCGCAACATTCTTCCTCGTCCCCTCAGCACAGGCCCCCCATGTACTTATCAGTGGCTTCGGGGTAGTCTTGTAGTGACACGGAGCAGTCTTCCTCGATATAGTAGGCATGACAAATGCATATCCCTGATAATTTTGATCAATTACAAAATACAAAAAAGAATTATATTTATATAAATATCTAAAGAATGCCCTTTCAATGATGACTCAAATATTGTTTAGTAAGACTGTATGAACATGAACTCACGTATACATGCATATATACCCTATGCTGCAACAAGATCGTTCAGATTCATTTTTGTGTTATAAAATGTTTATTATACATTCAGATTAAATTGCTATATAGTATATGTTTCAAATATGCACTTTCAGAATGTTTTAATTTGTTTAAAAGACTTCCTATGATTGACTACATCACATAAGAGTTGTATGTCATACAAATGCCAATTATATATTCTCTATAATCATCAATGCCAGTCATGAGAATCCTAGTGGATTTTAGCAACTATGACTCCTGGGAAGACTCTTAAAATATCCCTGACCGTAAACGATAATATGTATTGGTTATATATGTAAATTAGCTTCTCAAAGTAAGAAAGATGCAAGCTATAACAATACTGGCGTTAGTACATTAATTAAACAATACAGAGATAGATGTAGATGTATAATTAATTCTCTTAATTGTACATTACAATAATGTAATGTTTTCATCAATAAATATATTATTCGGCTCATATAAGGCAAGCTTGTGAAGAACTATTGATGCATGTTCTAGCACGAAAGAATTTTACGATTTCTGGGCTCTCCTGTCTGAAGGTGCTGTTTCTTCTAATCTCTTCATTAAAGGCTGACCTAAAGGATTCGCTGTGGACAGATGCTAGAGAGGTATCTCCCAGATACTGCAAAATAGAAAAAAATATATCCAACTAGGTTACTATACTCTTTCTTTCTCCTTAGAACTAGATATAATGATTGTGGGATTGTATGGAAAAAGTAATACCCCCCCTCCAAATTAAATCCTGGGGTAAGTGCAAAACGCACTCACCACGTTGTTCAACGTGATTGAGAGATTATATGAAACATGCTGCGGAGCCTCCCGTCTTTTAGAAAAATTTGGTAACCCAGGACTATACCCACCGACATATGCCTGTTGCGGGAATCGAACCACAGACCTTCAGTAAGATTCCAACATTCCTGCACTGAGCTATGAACTCCGGTTACATATATACATTTGAGAAATTACTATATACTTACCAGTTACCTGATTGTGAATAGCATTTCATTTTTCTGATTCTGAAAAACGTTATCTTACATTTATATAGAAAAACGAAATCTAAAATATATTACGTCTATTTGTACAGAAAAAACGAAAGCTTTAATACAGCGGCTGTGTACATTATAGGCAGAAGACTCTGCAGTCTGAAAAATCAATAGGTGGGTTTTTACCAAGCCCTATACATAATGTTAAGATTCAGGGAATTCCGTTTCAGTACGGCCTTAGATTCTTTCATTGAAACAGACAGACAAAACGAAATCACTTGACAGATGTAATCTTACGCAGTCGAAAATCTGTCCAGTACGAAACATACAGCTCTACCTCACAGACAAACGGACGACACATATCCTGATCTACTTTCGATAATTCAAATACGATTTTAAACTAGCTGTAACGATATTATCTCCCTTTCTGAAACAAAATAGCAAACTTTAACATTTTGTTCTAAAATGACCTACCGCAAGTGTGTTTATACCATTTTTGCAATATCTTTTATCATCGAAATTGCTATGTCCACGTTTAATAATCGTATCTGTCTCAAGCTTGTGAAGATTTGTACGGATTACATTTGTCATTATAAAACTGACATTATTGTTTAGTGCTGACTTATAATCGTTAAATTTCATACATTTTTTTACATATACACGAGGGATGCCTTTCGCTTTCTTTGTCAGTTTATTATCATCGAGAATTACGGCATACATTTTACTTCGAAGTCCAACAAACTCTTTCACCGGCACAAACATAAATTCATCCTTAAATTTACCAATAACTTTTTTTTTCGTATTATCATAGAATCCACTACTTTCTGGGTAATCTGATAAATCAAATAAGTCACGGTGTTTATAAATATCCTCATAGACATCTTCACATTTTCTATTATAAACTAGCGAATCTGTATCAGTAAATAGCAACTGGCCACTGCGTTTTGGTAAAATTATAGTGAAAGTCGTACATCAACCACTTTGATATATCAAGTACAGCTGCACCAACATAAATTGGTTTATTTAACTTTAAATTTGTCTTTCGTCGTTGTATTGCAACAAGATTTTGATTAAATATTTTCATGCTGACAAAACCATCATCGTTAACTAATTTATTTCTGCGATTTATAACATTTATAATTTCTATCGAAGCTCGCTTTCTAATGTTCTCCATTGTTTTTCCAAAAACTGAGTTATTCATTAACTTAAAAAAGTTTTTCTCAAAGTCGGTCTTAGCGATAGCACGACGTTTGGTATTTAAGTCAATATAATTTAACATCCACCTAGACTGATTAAATTTTAGCACACGATGGACTTTTCTCAGAATTAGTCCAGCATCTACTGCTTGTTTTAAATTTTTGTAATGTATCACGTAATTTCTTTTATTTAGGACATTTTGGAACTAGCTTATTAACAATCGAATTTTTTGCTGTTGGCATGGCTCGTTGCTCGGGTGATAGTAAATTGTAATCTATCATCATCGATTCTGCATAAAATGGGTAGTCATTATGTAGATCATGTAACGAACTAGGGTAATCTTGATCGACTTCAACAAAATAACTGACATTTTCTGGTAAATCGTTTTCAGTTTCTTTAAGAAATTGATCTGGAGTTATCCAATGAAATCCACCGCACGGCATTGGCTCTGACATTGCATACCCGTACAAATTCACACAAGCTAGATAAATGATATGATTGGATGGGAGATTTTTATCATAATTTTTTTAAATATTTATTATTAGCTACTGCACATTTCTTTGTTATGACACTAATTTCGCCTCTGTTACCTTTTTCAATAAAATTAAACATATCGACGTCTGTTAAGAGATCTAATTCTATCTTACTTGCTTTTAGTAGAGCGTCCCACGACAGCCCGGGATCAGAATAATACCAACAAGGATCTAGTCCGTAATTGCTGTAGCTTACTCGAAGAAAAGTTTTAAAAACATCTGCTAGTAATAAAACATCTGTTTTCAAATGTAAATCATGATAATCACCAAATGTTTTGCAACTAAATTTATTCCAAATATCTTGCGCATATTTGTATTCGTCGTCTGACACATCTTCACCTTTTAGCTGTGAGTAAAAGTTATCGTTGTTAGGCAGAGAAGTTTCATCAAATCTGCTCCAGTCGTCGAGATACTCATACGGAAAGATATCTTTTTTTTTGTCAGATGGACGTAGTTTTCACCAAAGTAACTTCGCAGATTACTGAAAGTGCTACAACCTTTTACAAGTTCATCTAATGATGCTGCTATAAATTGCAGACTGTCAATAAAACGTAATTTTCCGAGAGTAATTGACATATACTTTTCAAAATTATTTGGAATACATTTTATCTTATTATTTAGTTTTAGTTTAGATTTAATTTCCTCATTGCCAAAAGTTTCTACAATGATATGACTACCATAACCACGAAAATTATGTAAAACGACAGGTATAAAATCTGGCGCATGTCATTTTAAATTACAATTATTATGAGCCGCTCCACGATACTGGCCAGTTAGATGACAGTGATCGAGCAATTTATCTTGGACTCCGTTGGAGTCTACAAATAACTTCTCTCAAATATGACAATCAACTGCTTCATCAGATTCAAGTTGTTGCTTAGAAGTTATTTTCATTGGAGCTGTCTTAAATAATTTGTTAGAAATTTTATTAACATCATCTATAAGATTTTTTAGTAACCATACCGCCGGACTTTCAGATTTATTATCTTTACATCTATATAACTTAACCGGACATGAAAACTTATCATCGACGCAACAAACTACTTTATAAGCTACTCCGCAAGGAACATGTTGCTGTATTTTTCTTGTACTTGATTTATTAGAATTATTTTCAGCGCAAGCCACTGGAACGATTAGGCACTCAAAATCAGCATAAATAACGAAAGGTATATTGAGTTTATGATTGTAATATTTAAATTTTAAGATTTTTTCTTTTTCGTTTGGCATTGCTATTCTTTAAACGTTGATACAGTATTTAAGATGTTCCTGTAGTTTCTCATTCTTAGAAAAACCCTGCAAACATTTGTTTTATTTTTATTATACTGTCCGCCAACTAAGCTGTTAAAGTTTTTTATCCAAACGTAATGTCCTTTATAAAATAATAAATTTATTGTCTTTTGTGTAGCAGTCTCTGAAATATATCTTGGGTAAACATTTTCTCGCTCATCTAGTCCGAAAACATTTACTGAAATATTGTTTTGTTTTTCAAACTTTGGTATCTGATTTTCTGCCACTGGAAAAGTTACTCCGTTAAAATGTAGCTCGTCTTTATATGACAAATACTTTTCAATTCGGTCACTGTGGTCGCTCTGAGGATGTCTCTCAGACAAAATGGACCAACTAAAACATTGATCGTCGTTGTTTTTGACATTTATACAGCATTTTTTGTTTTTAATTTTTTTTGGAAGATCAACGTAAGAACTACCTCGAAGTATGTTGTATTTTGCTGTATGAATTAAAACTTCCTTTATCATTTCAAATTTCCAACCTGACCCAGATGAAGTAAATTCCTCCACTTTTTTATTTATTTCTTGGTGTATTTCATCGGCGACAGTGGTAATATTTGTTCCAGTTAATATTTTTCGTGATTTAGCTGTTAGATATGGTTCTGAAATTTCTCTGTCGAAACTTGTATTTTCAAAAATTATATCAAGTATATCTTTTTGAAGCGCATGTAACTTTGATAAAATCATATGATACTGAACTATTAGTTTGATACTTTTGTGAGCTGCAAGTTCTTGAGCTATAACTGGTTGTTAAAGATGATATAAATTTGTAGAGTTAAAATTTGCTAAAACATTTTGATTATCAAATTTGTAACTCTTGTCGTATCCTGAAAATGCTGTAGCAATTTTTTCTGCTTTGATAATGCTCTTTTTGGCAATATCACGCAATTTTAGCATTATATTATATATGACATTTTTATATTTAATTAATTTTTACTTATTTTTTAATTAGAGACATAAAATCCCTATAGTATAATGACAGAAATTTCGATATATATGAAATTGACAGCGGAAGAGCAAGAAGCATATCATGTTCACCTAAGGTATAACTTATATGCTGCAAATGCATTAGGTTCGGTTATTAACATAAAATCTAAAAAATCTATTGGTTGACCAACACCAGCTGGAATGATAATTTCAGTTAAAGGTGATAATACAGATATGACTGAAATATTTAGAAAAGATTTTGTTTATACTTTGTTCTGCGATGATATCCCAGCTGGACAACGAGTTTATAGAGTAGATAACTCAATAAACGATGACAGTATTGAAAATGTAGCATTAGAAAACGAATTTCAACCGCATCCAGTATTTGATATATATGAAGCTATGATCGGGGTATCATCAGACATAAAAAAACAAAAAAGCATTAAGTAATTTGCAAAGTACTGGCTATTTAAGATTTTGTTTCTTTTAAATCACATAGGTTTGTTTATGAAACATTTAATGACGCTATTTCAAATAATTTAGTTATCGATCATGTTAGCAGCATTAAATCTGACAATCGTTTAGAAAATTTAGATCTAGTTACACCAAGAGAAAATAGTAGAAAAGGAAATACTGGAAATAATGATTTTAGTAAGGTTAAACCATTTATTTCAGTAAATCTTGAAACTAATGAAGAAGTAAAATTTAGATCAATGAAAGCTGCTGGGAAATAGCATAAAATTAATGCAGCTAGAATAAAAGATGTTGCAGATGGCGTACATAAATCAACAACGTCAACATCCACTTTTGACAGATTTAGTTTCAGATATGACGATCAATGATGTTTCTTAGCTCGGTTTTAGTTAAGCAACTGTGGGCAAACATCAAAATATCATCACGGTCAATCTTTAATGTTATAAATGCACCATCATTAAGTTTATTTTTTTCTGTTGCTGTTAGTAATATCCTATCATTTTCGCCTTGCATTACAATAACGTCAACAGAATAAGCACTGTAGCCAGACAAATATTTTCGAACTGCCTCAGCTAATTCTCTGTAATTTAGTATATTAACTTTATGATGATATTTTACTTCTGGAGATTTCGTTTCGCTGGCCATTATTATCATAAATTAGATGAAAGTATATTATAATATGAACTTGATGAAACGACTTGCTGGTGTATATGCAAGTGATAATTTTATCTCTAGCAACAAAGTCGCCAACGACACAATCACAAGAGATAAAATCACTAACGACAAAGTCGCCAACAACAATGTTAACATAATCTCAGATAAATTTGCTGCTTATAGCGAAGATGATATTTTGTACGACAACAATAACGACGATGATGAAGTAGTTGCTGTCGCTGACAGAAAAAATTACAGCAGGCCGACAACTGGACGATATAATGTTAAGTATCATATAGCTAAAAAAAATAATAAAATTTAATTTTACTGTTGCCGAACAACAAATATTTTGGCAGCTTATTAAACCTTTTCTTGGTGTAAAAATAACTGGCCATCAAAAAAATGTAAAATATGATTCTATTTTTGTTAAAATATTTAATTTAATGCCAGTTGATAATGCAAGAAAATTACATTTAATTTCTTTATGTAAAACTATCAAATGTAAATCTGTACTTGTGAAATACGAACAAATTTATAATAACATTATTGCACAAAATTATAAATAATTTTGTATCGACTTAGTTGGTACCCAGCTATTAAATTTATCGCTATATCCTCTCCATTTAACTAAATTTTTGTCTCCGCACTTTCTGATAACTTTTTCAATAACAAATACGTCTTGGGAAGTTTTCTGAAGTTCCTGCTCGTAAAAACTACCAGTTATAGGCTCACCTAATAAATCTTTTAGTGCATAAGTCACTGGTATTGTTAAAAGTACTTTATCAACAAAAAATACTTCTTCGCTCCAGTTTGGAGTAAATCCTTTTTCAAATGTTTTTTTTTTGGTCAGAGAAATTCTAACTTTATCACCAACTTTAAATTTATGTCTGCGGTACATGTTTTCTCCTTGCATAAAGAAGCATCATTGGTGTACAGGAAATAGTTGTAGAAATAGCTCTATGCATATAAAAATTACCTTCCTGCAAGAAACACTTTTTTTCTGCTCTAAAAACAGCTGTTAAGTCGACGTCAATGAATTGTATATTGTGCTCTTAGGAAACGGACTTGCGATATTTCTTAAAGCACTGAGGAAACTAACAGCTTAAAGAAACATTATATGGGTGGGAGGGAGGGAGCTAGTGTCTCGCCTGCAGCTCTGACTGCTGTTGAAATATAACTATAATATGCCACGGCGAGAGACGGACATGGCAGGAAATGTAAGCCCCGGAGAGGCAGAATATTGCGCAGTAGGTAAAGATTTTCGATTCATATTACTCAGCCAAAGAAAAACAGGCAAGAACAAGTAACGGTCTCAATAGTTTAGATAATGCATCGCATTACTTGATGATAAGAAACCATTGCATAAAACCTATGCAACAAAGATGAACGTGAAGACAGGGAAATTTCATTAAAACAAATTGATGAGATTAAAGTAAATTAGAGTAATAAACGGATAATGTATCCACGAACGATTGTAGATATATGGATATAGATGTTATCATCCAACTGCGTGCATAAAGAAGCATCATTTCTATACAGGAAATAGTAGTAGAAATAATTCAAGGCATATGTAACTTTCCTGGAAGAAACTTTTTTTGTACTCTAAAAAGAGCTATTAAGTCGACGTCAATCAATTCTACATTGTGCTCTTAGGAAACAGACTTACAATTTTTTTTTAAAAGGACTAAGGAAACTAACAGCTTAAAAAAATATTATTGGCATTGGTTGGAGGGAGCCAGTGTATCGACTGCCGCTGTGAATGATATTAAAATAGAAATATAATATGCCACGTTGACATTCGGAAATGGCCGTTAGAGCAATCCCCGGTGAGGTGGAAAATTGAGCAGGAGGTAAAGATTTTGGATTGATATGACTGTGCCGAAGAAAAACAAGCCAGATCAAGTAATGTACTCATCAGATATTATGTTTAAAGCATTTGTGTAGAAAATCAGGAAAATACATAAAGGCACATAGTTACCATGAACGGTTCCTTAAATGAAGCCACAATGTTTAAAATTGTTTTCTAACACATGATCAACTCTGTTCGCAAAAACCATGAAGAATCTACGGAAAGAAATTCGAATCCAACTTGTCCGAGACACCAAACAAGATAGGTTTCGAAGGCCTATAGCTGACCCAGCCTCTCAGCTTAGTAAGATCTTCGATAGTGGGCCTGTTTGCCGTTCACAGTAACAATATAAAAACTCTTGCTGACAAAATCTACGCTGATTCGTCCTTGTTTGATTTGTAGCAGCTGTCATGTACGAGTTTTATTACGACAAGATCAAACCGTTTTACCATGATCGGAACAAGATGCTGTACACCGATACTGACTCGTTCTTGAAGCACATTAGCACTGGCGATGTGTATGCGGACATGGTTGAACTAAGTTAAGTAAAGCAATTTGATACCAGGGATAATCTGAATGAACATGCGTTGTTTAATAACATCAATAACAAGATTGTTGGCAAGTTTAAAAACGAATGCTCGGGTAAACTAATCGAAGGGTGTGTGGGGATGCTTCCGAAAATATGTTTCAACGTGGTTGGAACACATGCCTCTGAAAATAAAAACAGAGCAAAGGAGTCGTACACAGCAAATATAATATGGTGTCGGAATCATCACATGGCTTTATAACGACGCACCAAAGTAAGTTTGTCACACTTGATATCAAGCGATAGATACTCCCCGATGGTGTCACCCCTTATACGTTTGGGCACCATGATATTGTGAATCAACATATGCTTGATTCATGTTTAAGGACAACTACTAGCTCATTGATCCACTAGTGAATCAAAACAGATCTTCGTGGCAGTTACATGTTTTCTGCAACGACTTGCAATTCCTCTCGCAAAAAGGCTCGGTTGGGAGGCTTCGGTAGACCCGATGACGACCCCAAATGGTACTGTGTTGGTTGCATTGGAATATCAATCCTTTCCGAGACCTTAATTACATGGACTGACCATACCGGGTCAGTAACATGAAGTTGCCTACCTTCTAACTCCCCAGGTACATACAGATGCCGTGCACACTTGTTTTCTGAGTAACAATGATTGATTTGTGTCGAATCGCATAAACTGGCTTTAATCTGATCATATGCGTGACTTCATTTTACATGTTGCAATGACTAATGGAAATCTGCTACCCATTCGTAATCGCTCTGCAATCCGAGTGCTTTAACTCGAGGGTGTAATCCCCTGCATCCGAGATTGATCTGCGCACCGAGACCTCATGAACAATTCTTACGCGTACTAATGACCAAATAACCTTTTCGCAGGTGTGTGATTAAATCGCTCCACAAGAGCTTGGTCATAATGAATTTTGACATGTCCAAGACGAACTCGTGTTCGATGTTTGGCGAACATCGCAGCAACAGAAGCAGGGAATTCTTTACAAGGATCCACTTGTAACAATCGTGGCCGTTTTAGTGGTGAACGTTCATAAATACGTCTGAGTGCTCCTGTGACATATGGAGAATGTTTTGACGTCAACGGCGCAGCTACTTTTTATCTGCAGGCAACATCTGCAATGGCTAGCGTGTACTTGTATGTGTGCAATCAACCCTGTCGATCATATAAAAGATCATGCAGAAGAAAAACAGAGATCAGCTGATTAACTTCATTAGGTATTTGGACATCAAACCAACGACGGGAAATCTTTCTTGGCCCTGGTAAGTAAATTTGCAACGTCGCTTGCTTGACAAACCAAGTTCGAGCAACCCCATGTGTGACCTTGCCGCGCTTGCCAACTTTTCCACAGCGGCTTCACCTTTCTAATACCCACGCGGACTGTAGAGTAATTTTGATATAATGTCCGGCTTTTGTCTCCATTGATTGTTTGTATTAATATTTACTTTTAATGAGTGGATTTTTCTCCACGTTAAGCAGATCATCCAAATACAATCTTGGCTTTCATGTCTGCTTTGATGATCAATCTTGCAGGTAGCAAATGTGTCAAAGACATGTTACAGTGATGATAAACTGCAAGAGAAGACCTCAAAACGGGTTTTGAACAAACATTTGCAACGCTGATTCAATAAAGGAAATTGCAAAGCAACAAGCACAACCGTACAACAAATAGCAGCAGTAACTGAACAGAAGAAAAGCCGGTCCAATTCGTAAGATGGATAAACGCACCAAGTTTATCAAGAAAGGAATAAGAGCATCTGCAAATACTATTACACGCTTGCTAGTGGCGATTGTTGAAGCCAGATAAGATGTTGGCATACATGATGAAGACGTTACATAGGTAGTTGCCAGGATACCATACGTCCCACCAGAGTACAAGTAACAGTTGCCAGAGCAACCTCCATTCTTTAACATAACAGTTCGCGAGGCAATTGTCGAGAATCCCATACGTGTCGCTTCTAACAAACCGCCAAACTGGAGATATTACATCATAAAGTTACCATCAAAGACACATGACAAGCACTTGGACGTTGAATGGCTTTTAATGGTATTCAGGGAGTTTACTGGGCAAAGACAATGTACCTGTAATCAGTGGTACCATTTTGCAAGAACACTTGAATATTTCATTGACGGTAGAACAAAAGAAGATGACACACTATGGACAGAATTTATGAAACTACCTACCTCAATAATAATTGTCAAGACAACGACAATCTAGAGACCCCGACCACGACCCCAAGCTTGAATAAGCTACAGAGGAAGAATTGCTGCCAATGCATAAAAACAGCGTGAATATAAAATCAACAATGTGAATGTCAAGAACAACAAAAACGCTCAGCACGTGCACCCCAAAAAGGTTCACCCCAAAAAGAAGAGCAGCAAGTAAAAGAAACACGTGCAACTATACACTACCTACAAAACAGAGAAAAACAACAACGCGAAAGAGATTAGGAATAATTTAAAATGTGGCAAGAGCGGCAACCTGCACCTCCTCAATTTCGCACAGAAAAAATGATCCGAATAGCTAGGCGAACAATTGAAAATGTGGCGCCAGCAACAACTAATAGAAAGTTAAAAGAAGAATATTAAATTTTAGGCCAGTGGATAACAAAACTGAAACAAGGAGAATAATTTACCGAAACTTTTGAAGAACAACTAAAGAAAGGAAGAGGTTTTGGTGGAATGTGCGACAATAACGACCTCACAAATCAACTGGAAACAAATGTTCGATGAGTTCGTGCGGGCAACAACGCACTAGAACTCATTAATGAAGTCATATCATTTTGTTAGCGAATACCCACAAATGACATCATGGACAGAGAAACGTATCGCGCGTTGATGCATGAACTTGTTGAAGACATCAGTGTTGTATATTACGACACCGATGATGAGTTCTGAGGCGAATTTTTGCCAGAATTCTATGCTGCGATGAAACAGGTAATTATAAATACAACGCAATGCCTTACCTCGATGATAACAATCTCATCAAAGAAACCAGAATGCAGTGTTACTTTTTCTACACCTGTTAATGTTGGGGAATCGCGTACACTTAGGATTGCACTTGCGTCACTGCAAATTTATTACAGTTGGCCTAATATCGGATCACAACCGTTTGGTGGTCTGCCCGCAAATATCTCATTTGTGTTTTCACAAGATCGTGGAACAAGCTTCTTGTATGGTAGAACACCTCCTACAGACGCTTTTGATATTGTCTCAGCCAAGGATGAGATTCGGCGAAGAATTTCGGTGTTGACAAGTACTCTATCATTTCTATACGTGTACATGAGCCCACACTCAGCTCTATCATCACAGTTGAATCTCTACAATATTTGGTTCACATTGGACAGTTGTCATTGAGAACAGTTCTTGGTTTGCCTAGAGATCTTTCGAATATGAAAAATGTTTGCATGCAGCATCTAAAAGGATTGTGGATCATATCGCGCCTGACATAATCAGATTTTGCCTAAGCGACGCAGATCAATGTAACATGGGTCGCCATCAGTGGCAGTTATGAAAAACAAGTCTAAACGGCAAGCATATCCTCCCAGAATTTTATACTGCTTGGGGTTTCACCAAGGATCAGACCAGGTGATTTGATATCAGTTACTCGCGCGGCACCTGTATATCTTTCATGTCATAATAATCGGTTGACACATATTCGTTTTGCCCTTGAGGATCAAGACGATCACAGTGTTTATCTTTGCAATGAAACATTGACGCTACAACTGTACATTTGAGATCGACTTGATATGTAATGTTATGATAATCATACATGGACATGTAAGACCCGTGCTCATTGCTAACACTAGAAAACCAGTTTACACAACAGATTACGGAACTGGACTCGGTGATGTTTTTCTTGTATTGTTCACAGGCGCACTAAAGGTGCTCAAAGCATTGTCATCGCGCGCTGCACCAATCGTTTAAGAAGTTGCAATTCGAGTGGTTGATAGTATCCAAAAACGTTGATGGGGATCGAATGAAAAAACTGGGATGACAAGCGGCTCAAGAGAATTGAGCAGATTGTGAAAATCCATTCTCTAAATGTAATTGCATATCAGTTCGTTTAGTTTGATTTTACAGTGTAATTGTGGTCACTTTAAACAAAACTGCAGGCTCCATCCTGTGAAAAATAAGCGGTGCAAGTATCCTAGCATAATTGTTAATACTATTTACAAACACAACATATTTTATTTCTTAATAGGAGGAAAAGGCATTTTCCGAAATAGTGATAATACGACAGTAAGCCTTCTCAGTATCTATGTAGATGAAATGCTACTGTAACATTTGGAAGACAAATTCAAATGCTGCCCTAATTGTCTTAATTTTGTTCTGAGCATTTTGTTTTGAAAAGCATTATCATATCATAATTTTTATATTTATTAAGAGTATGTGTACAGAAACACTATCTGCATCAGATAACGCCAGGTAAAATGAAACTATGATGTGATTTATCTATTTGCTTGTTCTACAATGTGATAAGACTCAATATTTCAAAGATTGCCAGAACATGTATTGTCCATGATTTCTTATGATACCACCGGTACATGAAGGAAGAGTTTATGTTTGTTACATCAAAATATATGTTTTCTCAATACTCTCTGCGCACTGTCGCCGAAATAAACACAGACAAACAAAAACTAGACTGGGAATAGATTCGTACTGAACAGGACATAATAATTTTAATCTGATTACACATGGCTATGTAAGCACCCACTTAATGTGCATTCTCTTTGGTCAACAGAAATGACATAAAGCGCCAGCTGATAACTTCAATGAAAATTTAGGATTCCATTCAGCGTGTTGCACTTGTATTATATGCGCGATCGATCGTCGCCATGTCCAGCGGTAACGGAAACTTCCTAAAAGTTCTGGTGGTTTTCAAAGCAGATCACTTCTACTTAGGCATTATTTGATTACGGTAGAGCTTGGTACCACAAAAATTATGTTCCGCTGTATACCGCGATATTTCTGAACGTACCGCGATACGTACAGCGGTATACCACAATTATAATAGGGATCAACCATTTAATGTTCTGTGGCAAGGGCTTCTTGGCTTTGTTTAATATCCGTCTGTCAATTGCTGGAAAAAAATACCTTGCTCTTATTTACAGCAAACTAACGCCATGTTATATCCGTGATACTTCTTTTTGCAAAAGATATTAATAATCTTGAGATAAAAGAAAATAAAATATTTCAGCTCGAAAGAAAATACTACAAACCACCCCACCCACCCCCAAAAAGAAAAATATTAAATGGCAATTACCTCAGAGTAGTTGAATTTGCTATGTTTATGTTAATCGCTGTAAAAACTAAAACGAAACTTTCGAACTAAAAGCTGTAGTTAACGTGGAACAATTAACCTTACACTATAGCTGATACTGTGAAAGACACGATGACATGAGAGAGCCTGTTCGTAAAAATAGGAAATTTTGATACAAGTTTCTTGCTACATTATAATAGGCAGGGAAATTCTGAGTGGGATGTCAACACACGGGCAAGATATTGATCAGAGATGGCCAGTAAAAACAAAAGGATCTCACTCAACAAACAAGAAAATATTTCGTGGACTTGAGAAATTAAGTAGATTGGACAGAAGACAAGTCCACTCATGAAAATCGTAGGATGATTCACAATCCTACAAAGATATAAATATACTTAGCATATTAACGTACGCTAGTGAATAACTGAAATACGACATACTTATTTGTTTCTCCATTTTAATCCGAAATCTTTCCGAAAGTTGGATTTGGCCTGAATTTATTTCTCAACATTCCATTTGGCCACCGATTTAGCATGCGTGACACGTGTGAAACATGTGTGGTTATATGATCATAAATATAATTATAGTAATAAAAGTAATTTGAGGTTTCTATTTCAGAGACCCCCTACCCCCTCCCAAAACGTTATACGTTAGCATTTTTGTCAGTAGCTGTTTTTAGCTTAAAATGATGACTTTCATATTTTTGACAAAAATTTGTTTTGTCGAGGTAGGGGGTCTCTGAAATAGAAACACTCAATTACTTATACTACTATTACACTCTAGAAATTATTTTTATAGCTTTAGACAAAATTTCATATTAAACAAATGAAATATTGTATATAATGTCCTTCTGTCATCCAATCCGACATGTTGGATTTGATCTGACAAACAGATTTTGTAAGAGATTTAATTCCATCAAATCAGCCTCAGGTTATACTGGTATAAAATCTAAAATAATAAGAGATTGTATTAAAAAAGTTGGATATCATATATCGCCAAAATATGGATCAGTTTGGTTATTCGTGGCTGAAAATGATGTGAGAATAGCGGGTTGGGCAGATGATGTGATGACATTTATTGATAATATGGTTGATATTTTATTTGATAACGATATTTCTAAAGCTATACATGTTTGTTTAATATAAAAATAATAGTTCCTAAGGACTGTTTCAAGATGATTATATACATATGAAGATGATTATGTACATATGATTATATACATATGAAGATGATTATATACATACTATACATATTATTATGATTATATACATATGAAGATGATTATATACATATGATTATATACACATAAAGATGATTATATATATATGAAGATGATTATATACATATGATTATATACATATGAAGATGATTATATACATATGATTATATACACATGAAGATGATTATATACATATGAAGATGATTATATAGATATGAAGATGATTATATACATATGATTATATACATATGAAGATGATTATATACATATGATTATATACATATGAAGATGATTATATACATATGAAGATGATTATATACATATGAAGATGATTATATACATATTATACATATTATTATGATTATATACACATGAATATGATTATATACATATGAAGATGATTATATACATATGATTATATCTTAATTAAGGACAGCACAAAACACAGAATCTTAATTACAGTAGTGTATTTACAGCAAGCATATTTACAGCACAGTCGCATAGACCCCCCCCCAGCGAATTCCTAATCGAAACGAAATATTAGAAATTGGAGGGCTGTGTAGGCAAATACAGTTACATATAAACTTAATTCTAAGAACGTTAACTCTAGGACGGCACAGTTACATATAAACTTAATTCTAAGAACTTTAACTCTAGGACGGCACAGTTACATATAAACTTATCTTAGGACAATACTACGTGCCTTCTCTACGTTCAATAGAAATTTTTGCACACTAACCCCATCATAATCACCCAGGGATGCAAAATTACACCCACCAAGTGATATGGTGAGAGGAATGTACAAATTTTCTATTGAAGCAGTAGACGGGCTACTTAAAAACAATTTTTTTCGGCATCAAAATCGCCTCTCGTCGCCATATGGCAGTCAGGAAATTCGAACCACGGACCTTGAGCACAAGAGTCCAGCGCGTTAGCAATCGGCCACCGGACTTCATTATATATATATATATATATATATATATATATATATATATATATATATATATATATATATATTAAAAAAGTTATTATATAGTTACCTAGGACTACACAGGCTATTACAATATACAGAATAAAAAAATCATAATTATTATAAACTATAGTGTGGATTTCTGAATAAAATAACATTTATTGTAAAATATTTCAATTTCCAAATACATTGGAGAGGTCTATACAATGTGTATAAAATCAGCATTTCTGTCAGTTAAAAGTCTGTGTTTCATCAGCCGTTGCTAGGAGATAGTGAGAAAAATCAATAAGTTTTATTATGCGTATGCTGCACATGCTATCTAAAAATAACTTGCTGTGTGAAGTTAAATCTCATATGCTTTATAGTCACAATTACAGTTTTTTTGAATTTCATGCCTGTCTGTTTGTATGTTAGTTAGAATATTTATAGTCACAATTACAGTTTTTTGAATTTTGTGTCTGTCTGTTTGTCTGTGCAAGTTCTCTTCTGGAGTTAAATGCTTTTTAATAAAAACCCAACATTAGTCTTATGTAAGTTCACATAACATAGCAGACAACTGCTTGTTACTAAGCTATGCTTAACGGAGTTGTCTAGCTTGATCAACTAATACCTATGCTTAACGGAGTTGTCTAGCTTGATCAACTAATACCTATGCTTGATCAAAATGCAGTGAATTAAGCAAAAATTTGAGATAAAAAGACTAAAACTCACTGATTATAAGTTTTATAGCCAAAAAAATAAACCAAATTTTTACAATGTAAAATCTAAATCACATATGATATGTTAGATAACTTACAAAGATTTTAAACTAAGCTGGAACAGTATTATCTTTCTTTTTAAAAAGGTTATATTTCTTGACCAACAGATAGCATTTCCACACTCGCTATCAAGTAATATGTGCTATCATGATTATATAACGAGAATTTAACTCTACCAGATACTTTACGACGACACTCAAATAATTCTTTCATCGCTATCTTACTGAGAAGATACTTACTACCTTTTGCAAAAACCTTTGACCGGTCTAAGTCTATACTAATTTTTGTGTACTGTTGCTGGCTGATTGGATTATGTAAATTATCATATTTCAATTCAAGCTCGTCTCGTAAACTTTCGAGATAACTAAAGTATTTGCTGTCATCTGATCTAATAAGGGAGAGTTTGATTCTGTCAGTTTACTAAAACAAATACCTGAAATTTCATCATTAAATTCAAATGATAATTGTTGGCTATTGACCATTATTTTTTTATTTTGCTATTAACTCCATCTGCTAATGTTAAATTTTCAAACATTATTTCTAATGTTTAGACAAAATTAATTGTATAATGTCCAATTGCTAGTGTCTTAATTCCATCGCTGCAATATCTTTTATCTTCAAAATTACTTAGTCCACGTTTTATGATCGTATCTGTTTCAAGTTTATGATGATTTGTTCTTATGACATTAGTTTTGATAAAACTGACGCTATTGTTTAGTGCTGCTTTAAAATCGTCAAAATTCATCATCTTTTTCACATATCCTCTAGGAATACCTTTAGCTTTCTTTGTAAGTTTATTGTCATCCAATATAACAGCATACATTTTGCTTCTTAATCCAACAAACTCTTTCACCGGCATAAACATAAACTCATCTTTTATTTTCCCAATAACTTTCTTATTTGAGTTATCTTGAAATCCACTATATGCTGGATAATCTGATAAATCGAACAGACTTTTATTATTGTAAATATCCTCATAGACATCTTCACATTTTATATTATAAACTAGCGAGTCCGTATCAGTAAATAGCAACTCCGAATCTGGCCATTGCTTTTTGGTAAAATTGCATTGAAAATTATACATCAGCCACTTCGATATATCAAGTACAGCTGCACCAACATAAATCGGTTTATTTAACTTTAAATTTGTCTTTCGTCGTTGTATTGCAACAAGATTTTCATTAAATATTTTCATACTAACAAAACCATCATCGTTAACTAATTTATTTCTGCGACTAATATCATTGACAATTTCTATAGAAACCCTCCTTCGAATGTTTTCCATCGTCTTACCGAACACCGAGTTATTCATTAACTTGAAAAAGTTTTTCTCAAAGTCGGTTTTAGCCACAGCACGACTTTTTGTATTTAAATCAATATAATTTGCCATCCACTTCGACTGATTAAACTTTAGCACGCGGTGGACTTTTCTCAGAATTAGTCCAGCATCTACTGCTTGCTTTAAATTTTTGTAATGCATAACGTAATTTCTTTTATCTAACAAATTTGGAACTAGCTTATTAACAATCGAATTTTTTGATGTCGTCGTTGCTCGTTGCTCAGGCGATAATAAACTATAATCAATCATCATTGACTCTGCGTAAAACGGGTAGTCGTTATGTAGATCATGTAGCAAACTAGGATAATCTAGGTCAACTTCAACGACATATGAGATATCTGAAAAATCTATATTAATTTTTCTAGGTAAATCTTTTTCAGTTTCTTTAAGAAATTGATCTGGAGTTATCCAATGAAATCCACCGTGTGGCATCGGCTCTGACATGGCCCAGTCATACAAATTCACACAATCTAGATAAATAATGTAACTCGACGGGAGATTTTTATCGTACTTTTTCAGATATTTGTCATTAGCGGCTGCATATTTCTTTGTTATGACGCTAATTCCGCCTCTGATACCTTTTTCAATAAAGTTAAACATATCCACATCTGTCAAGAGATCTAATTCTATTTTACTCGTTTTTAGTAGAGCGTCCCAAGACAACCCTGGAGCGGAATAATACCAACAGGGATCTAAACCATAATTTGCATGACTAACTTGACGAAAACTTTCGAAAACATCTGCTAGCAATAATACATCTGTTTTCAAATATATATCGTGATAATCACCAAATGTTTTACAACCAAATTTATTCCAAATATCTTGTGCGTACTTATATTCGTCATCTGTGATATTTTCGTTTTTGAGTTGCGAGTAAAATTTATCTTTGTCAGGCAGAGAAGTTTCATTAAATCTGCTCCAGTCGTCGAGGTACTCGTACGGAAAGATACCTTGTTTTGTCAAATCGATATAATTTTCACCGAAGCAACTTTTTAGGTTAGCAAAATTACTGCCGGAGCTTGTAGCGCTGTTTACAAGCTCATCTAATGATGCTGCCATAAATTGCAGGCTGTCAATAAAGCGTAATTTGCCGAGCGTGACTGACATATACTTTTCAAAATTATTTGGAATACATTTTATTACGTTATTTAAGTTTAGTTTAGCTTTAATATTTTCATCACCAAAAGCTTCTACGATGATATGACTGTCATAGCCACGAAAGTTATGTAAAACTACGGGAATAAAATCTGGAGCATGAAATTTTAAATTGCAACTGTTATGAGCTGCCCCACGATATTGGCCGGTCAAATGACAATGATCTCGCACCTTGGAATCGTCAAGTAACTTTTCACAAATATGACAATTAACTGCTTTATCGAAATCGAGTTGTTGTTTAGACGTTATTTTCATCGGAGCTGTTCTAAGTAATCTGTTAGAAATTTTATTAACCTCGTCTATTAAATTTTTTAGTAACCAGACGGCTGGATTTTCACCTCTATATAACTTTATCGGAGATGAAAATTTATCGTTAGCGCAACAAATTACTTTATAAGCTACTCCACAAGGAATATGCGGTTGTATTTTTCTAGTACTGGATTTATTCGGATTATTTTCAGCTCCAGCCACGGGAACTAGTAGACACTCGAAATCAGCGTAAATAACACAAGGAATATTTAGTTTATGATTATAATTTTTAAATTTCAATATCTTTTCTTTCTCGCTAGGCATAGTTATTCTTTGAACATTAACGCAGTATTTGAGATGCTCCTGCAGTCTTCCGTCGCTAGGAAAACCGTGCAAACATCTATAGCAGAAATATTTTTTATTTTAATTTTTACTGTACTGTCTGCCGACTAATCCGTTAAAGGTTTTTATCCAACAGTAATGTCCCTGATAAAATAATAAATTTATTGTCAACTGTGTAGCATTTTCTGAGATATATCTGGGGTAAACATTTTCTTTCTCATCTAATCCAAAAACATTTACTGAGATATTGTTTTGTTTTTCAAACTTTGGTATATGATTTTCTGCTACTGGAAAAGTTATTCCTGAAAAATTTAGTTCGTCCTCGTGTGGAAAATACTTGTTAACGCGATCAGCATTTTCTTCTTTTGGAAACATTGCAGAAAGAATAGACCACTGAAAACATCTGTCATCATTGTTTCTCACATTTATACAGCATTTTTTGTTTTTAATTTTTTGAGGGAGATCGACGTAGCTAGCGCTATTAGCGCCGCTGCCGCGAAGTACGTTATATTTTGCTGTGTGAAATAAAACTTCTTTTATCATTTCAAATTTCCAACCTGATCCTGACAAAGTAAATTCTTCTAATTTTTTGTTTATTTCTTGATGTATTTCATCGGCGACCACGGCAATGTTTGTTCCAGTTAATATTTTTGTCGATTTTGCTGTTAAATATGGTTCTGAAATTTCGCTGTCAAAACTTTTTGTTTCAAGAAGTACATCCTCGACTACATGTAACTTTGATAAAATCATATGATATTGGACTATAAGTTTGATACTTTTATTAGCCGCAAGTTCTCCTGATATGACAGGTTGTAAAAGATGAAATAAATTTGTAGAGCTAAAATTTGCTAAGAGATATGAAAAACCTTATAGTATAATGACAGAAATTTTGAGATATCTGCCACTGACAGCGGAAGAGCAAGAAACTTATCATGTTCGCCCGATGTGCAACCTATATGCTGCAAATGCACTTGGTTCTTTTATCAACATAGCATCTAAAAAAGCTATTAGCATACCAACGCCTGCTGGTATGTTAATTTCAGTAAAAGGTGATGATACAGAAAGAATTGAAATGTTTAGAAAAGATTTTATTTATACTTTGTTTTGCGGCGATATTCCAGAAGGACAACGAGTATATAGAGCAAATGGCACAGTTGCTGACGATAATATTGAAAATTTAGGATTACAAAATGAATTTCAACCTCATCCAAGATTTGATCTATACGAGGCAAATGACCAGGGAATTATTAGACGTATAAAAACAAAAAAGGTTGTTGGAAATTTGGATAGAGATGGATATTTACAAGTGATGGTGCGTGGAGCAAAAACTAACCAAATTAATTATAAGTCGCATAGGTTTGTGTTTGAAACTTTTAATGGCGGTATTCTAAATAATTTAGTTATCGACCATATAAATAAAATTAAGACCGATAATCGTTTAGAAAATTTAGATCTGGTTACACAACAAGAAAATAGTAGAAGAGGAGATGCTGGTGGTAATAATTTTAAAAATCCAAAATCAATTATCTCAATAAATCTCGAAACTGGAGAAGACATGAAATTTAAATCAATAACATCTGCTGCAAAATATCATGAAATTAATCCACGTGTAGTAAAATTTGTAGATGATAATTTAACAAAATCAGCAACGTCAACAATGACATTTGATAGATTGAGTTTTAGATACGATGACTAATAATATTTTCTATATCATTCCGAGAAAGACAATTATGACTAAATTCCATGACATCGTCGCGATTAAATCGTAATGTCATCATTTTATTTGTATCAAGTTTCATTTTGTCCGCTGCTGTTAATAAAAAATTTGTCTGAATCACCTAATTTTATCATAACATCAACAAAATAAAAAGTATGTCCCAATAAACAAGCTCGAATTACCTCAGATAATTCTTTGCGACTTAATATATTAACTCGCTGATGATATTTTATCTCTCCGAACATCTTATTATTCATTAATTAGATAAAGGATTTTTATAATAATGAGCTTGATTGAGAGACTGGCTGAGCTATATTCGGGGGATTTTGTTGCAGTTTCTAATGTTACATCAGAAAATATTATTAATGATAAATTTGCTGATTATACTGAAAAAGATATTTTGTATAACTATGACGATGAAGAAGATGATGTTGTTGTTAGTAAAAAATATTTAAGCAGACCAACAACTGGGCGATATGATGTTAAGTATCATATTGCTAAAAAAATATTAAAATTTAATTTTACTCTCGCAGAGCATCAAATATTTTGGCAACTTATAAAGCCTTGTTTAAACGTAAAAATACCTGGACAACAAAGAAATATAAAATACGATTTTATTTTTGTTAAAATATTTAATTTAATGCCAGTTGATGATGCGAGAAAATCACATTTAATTTCTTTATGCAAACCAGTAAAATGTAAGTCACTACTAATAAAATATGAGGAAATTTATAATAATATTATTCAGTCGATGAAATCGCAGTCGATGAAATCGACCTAGTTGGTACCCAACTATTAAATTTATCGCTATAACCACGCTTTTTAATAACTTTTTCAATAACAAATACATCTTGTTCTGTTTTCTGAAGTTCTTGCTCGTAAAAACTGCCAGTTATAGGCTCACCTAATAAATCTTTCAGCGAGTATGTAACTGGTATTGTTAAAAGTACTTTATCAACAACAAATACTTCTTCACTCCAGTTATGAGTATAACCTTTTGCAAATGTTTTTTTTTGTGTCAGCGAAATTCTAACTTTATCGCCAACTTTAAATTTGTGTCGTCGGTACATATTTTCGTTTGCTAGTATTGGATTTGCAATCGCGTCATTTGGCGACATTTTAATCGTTCGGTGTTTTGTGTTATTATACTCGGTAGCAATTTTCTGTAAATGGTCAATATATTTATTCGTGTTTTTAGCTGTTAAATACTTATGGATTTTTTCGTTTAGTGTGCGATTAAATCGCTCGACAATGACGCTTTTTCCCTCGTTTCCTGTAACATATTTTTTAATGTTATTTTGTTCCAAAAACTGCTCGAACTTTTTACTAAAAAACTCCGCTCCATGATCAGTCCAGATTCTGTTTGGTTTTCTTTCTGTGTTAAAAATAATTTGTTTTAGCGCATCAGTCATCGAGGTCCCTGTTTTATCTCAAACTGGTATACTAAAAGCGTATTTGCTAAAAACATCTACAACATTAAAAAGATATCTTTTTGGAGCGCCATCAGCACCTATATTAAATTGAGCTAGATTTGACATATCAACTAAATCTATCGCCCAGATGTCATCAACGGCGTTTGCGACAACTTTACGTCGCGGAAACTTTTTATTTAGGTCTGTGTAGTTGAGACGCTAGCGTCTCCAAGGCAAGATCATCATATAATTCTTTACCTAGTCCTAATTTATATTTTGCTCCAATAAAACCCTGGACCATCCTTCGGTCAATACGTTCTCGTATATTTACAGGTTTCATTTCACGAAGTTCGTCTAACATTACTTTATCGCAGCTGTGTTTATTTTGATCGCTGCCAGGAAGCTCATATCTCTATAGCAGATATCATGACGCATTGCTATTGCGTCAACTTGATTGTAAGGCTCTTGTCCTGGCAGCGGATTATCGTTTTCGTCAAGTTGTTCATCAAGAGGATTCCATGGACCTGTATATTTATGGCCTGGCAATGTCCAACCGCCTTTTTGTCTTGGCAGTTTGCCAATTAATTTATGTATATCTATACCTGTTCCAATTATTTCTCTGTTTTTGCATTTCTGGCAATATGTAACAATTTTATTTTGCTCGAGACATAAATCTCTATCGCAATCGCAGCCGCATGTCATTATTTATTTAGTCGTCTACTAAAATAATATCCCTTACAACGTCAGGAGGGTAACCCGCTCCGCTTGTTTTTGGCAAAAACATACTTTTTTTTTCTTCCGCAGATTGCACAAATACTTTTCAGCATTATTCTATTATTTTTTGTTTTTTTCTGTTTTTTCGTCTTTATTTTCTGTTTTAGTTTTACATTTAAGACAATATGATGACATTGTTATATCAAGGAGTTTAGATAAAATTAATTGCAATCTTTAGGTAGCTTTACAAAAATTAAATGCAATCTCATCATTAGCGTGAGAAGGTTTTTTTATCAAATTGCAAAATAAACTTTAAAAAATCTGGATTTTTTGTCATCTGTTTGATGAACATTACGCAATAGTATCCACAAGCAGAAGTTCCAACTGGTTGAATTTGATTAGACGAATAATTTATTATTTTCGCAAGAGACTTCGTCTCCAGAGACTTCGTCTCTGGAGATTTTGTCTCCTGCATTCTATTAATATATTTTTTTACTGCGTCGCTCGGTGGAGTTCCGAACGAGTCAAAATAATTGTTATCATATACAGCTACCCAATGTGTGCCAGATCCGTCATTGAAATCCTGTATATTTATAACACACGATGGTGTCGCTTGCGCTGGAATCGCTATAAGTTCATCTTTGGAGTAAACTCCACTGAAATGTTTTACATTTTTTAGTTTGTCAAGTATATCAAAATTACTTAACGCGACCTTGTTCCTGGCAACATTAATCCTCGTCCTCGTCCTAACAGACCTGGCAATAGACTTCCTGCCAATCCTGCTAATAATGGAGCTATTGGAAGAAATCCACCTTTTCGCTGTCGTGTCTTTTTTTTTCGTCGTTGTCTTTCTTTTCGTTGCTGTTTTTCGTTTTGGCATTATAATTATCAGTCAGATAAAATTGTTGCCATCGAACATTTATACAAAACATTAAACCAAAAAATTGTTGCCATCGAACATTTATACGAAACATTAAACTAAAAAATTGTTACCATCGAACATTTGTACGAAAATTTTCTCTATACCACTGCCGCGGACAATACCACCACCTTTCACTGCCTTTTCCGTTGCGCCAGATATTGCCCCAGACGCTGCTGCTAATCCTAATGTACCTAACACTGGCAAAATTTTAGGTAGTAATGTATTGGCTATCACAGATAATGCCGGACCGAAGAAACCGCCATGTTTTGCCTTTGCAGTTATTTGTGCAACACTTAAATTTAAAACGAAAGGTTTTTTGCGATCGTGTTTATTTACTTGTATTTGGTTAACAACAATTTTGTTAAAAGCACCTGCTTGGGTGTGAGAGACGGAGTCTCTTGGGTTGATCTTTAATGAAACCTGCCTCTGTTTTGCAACAGCAGCTGCTAATTTTTTAACTTGACCATCAGTCAAATGTATTTCTTTTACGATATATTTTGTCATCTTATATAACGATTACAGATTAAACTTAAAGCACTTTAAACTTGGACTGTCATTTTACCTCCGACAGAGTCAATTGTAACAAATCTATCTCTTATCACTAACGCATACACGTTTAACTGCGCTGCTGGAGCTGCTCCTAGTGTCCAAGTAATTTCAATATCAGCTGTGCTGTCTACAGCTCGCTCGCTATGTTTACTAACATCAAAATAAAATATCGGATAAAATGTACGAAATTCCTCTACTGATATCTGAGATCCATCTCCAACATCTTGATATTTTTGCATTGAGTCAAGTAAATACATGTACGGTCTAGTAATATTTTTATTAGCGTCATCTGCAAAACTACATTCTATCGCTCGCTCCGGATATGGTTTTGAATTTATTCTAGCATATATTCGCCTAACATTAGCGCTATGAAATATCGCATTATTTTGTTGTTGGTTGTTACGTCGAGCTTGTCTCTGAAATACAACAAATAATTGCCGTGGCTTTTGTTCACTTGGTGTCGTTGTGACTCGCCATGTGTAGTCTGTGGCATTCGGAACCGCTGTTTGATATATTCTATGTTGCTGAAAATAAATTCTGTTTGTGTGTTTTTCCAGCATATTATTTAATTCCGCCATTTTAGTGATAGACGGAGTTATTCTTGGCATCCATAATGCAAGTTTGTTTATGACAAATTGTACATCAACTCCACCTGACCTAAACAGGCAGTCGTTTTGATCTGATCGATCTAAAATAAGCGTATGTTTAACTCCACGAAATACTTTATTATAGTCCCTGCAAAAGCCAAATACTGTACTTAACGGCATCATCATTGTAATTTGATTTGATTCTGCTGTAAGTGCCTTTCTCTTAACATAACCCTCATTGTAACGTACATTTTTTACGTTAAATGTCGGGTTATTATTAACTAAATTATTAACTAAATTTAACATTGCAGTACCGTCTGCACCTGCAGCTGGTGCGGTTATACCAAGGTTATTACAAGCTGTAGTAAGTGAGATTCTTGTAGCGTTTTCATCAGCAGCTGCAGTTGGTGGGACTATACCAAAATTGGCAGCATTAGCGATAAGAAAATCTCTTACAATTACAACATTTGCGGCAGCATTAGCTGCAGCAGTCAATGCTCTTATTAAAATAAATTCTCCAGATCCTGCTGTACCAATTCCAGTATCTTTAAACCACATCATATTAGTTGCAGTTGATCTGGAGTAATCGTCGGAAAACGAAATAATATTTAAGATTGTACTTGCAACTTGTAAGTGATTTGAAATATCTTCGAAAGCTTGATTGGCCAGCTGATATTTAGCACTTTTAAATAAACACCAACCGTTATTTATAAGAGCTACTTCTATTCCAACATCAATTTCGGCAGGTGGAACAGCTACTGTCATAATCTGACCACGAACTTCCAACATTGCTTTATGAGGCAGTAGAAATGCGTCCTCGTCTCTAGTATTAAATGTTCTTTGGCCAGTTTTATTAGGTCCGTTGGAATTTTCATCAAGATATTCAACATACTCAAAATCTGTTACTGTGTCGTCTGTGTCACAAATTTCTGCTAAATCGAGATAAATTTTTACAGACATTTTTTTATTTATTTAGGTTATACAAAATTTTGTCATCAATGATAGCGAAGCTATTGCGGCGCTGTTACTTTAGATATTAATTGTTGTATAATTTGTTCTCCTCGTGGCGATAAAAGTTTTTTTGTCGTTGTTATCATTGCGCGTTGAGTTTCTTTTGTTGGTGCTATTTCTGAAATAGCTTGTTTGATTGTCGGTATACCACGTTGCGGTAATCCGCTTTGCGGTGTGTCTTTTATTTTATCAGCTATTTTTTGCCCTACAGCAGTTCCAGCAGCAGATGCAGCTCCAGTTGAAAAAGCTTTCGTTGCGTCAAGTGCAATTGGTGCAACTTTATGAGCTATTCCTGGAATATTTTTCATAATTTTAGCAAATATATTTCCTAAAAATCCTCCTACTATTTTTCTTCTATAAACTTTTTTCTGTTTCATTATATCTGAGGTTGTATAATTTGTTGTCAAATCTTTCAGAAAATATGTTTACTATTGCTCGCGCCTACGCAACGAGTAATTGTAAATAATAAGTAACAATTTCATTATTGAAATCTAACTGTCTTCCTGATTGATCTGTCAACTGCATATTTACTTCTGTTATTTGATTTTCAACATTTAACGGATAATAAATAATTTTACGAGGAATAATTTGCATGAGATAACCAGGTGCAACGTCTGGTGAAAAACTGTATATCGTTTTATCTTTGCTGCCTTCAGCTGAATAAGAACCAGATGCGATGGAGCAATTTATCAGTATTGTGTTTACTTCAGTTATATTTACTGGCTTTTCACCGTCATATGTTACGGGAGTATCGGCAATAGTAGTACCAAATGCATCATAACCTTCAAATCCTGTCAGTGGTGCAATACTTTTGTGTGACATAAAATTAACCATCATATATTTTAATGTTATTCTAGCGAGTAACGTATTATAATTTGGTGTAAGCTCAAAATTATCAGCTACACCTTTATTTTTTCTTATAAGTTCTTTTATTATTTTATTTAAATCAGTAATATTATAAGCTCCTTGTGGAATTTTTAATTGTGTAAATTTGTATTCTATCTTCCCTGAAATTGGTGGAGGACGTGGATGAGTAACAGCAAATGCAAATTCATCGTTTATTCCAGCTTTTACCTTAGCCATAGCATTCCAACAAGTGCAGGAAATTAACCCAATTTCATATTGTTTTTCACGATCTAGTTCTATTGGCGGAATATACCTCACTGAAAAATGTGCGCTATCTTTATCAGATTGGCTAGAGTCTAGTAATAATGTTGCTGAAATTTTTACAAAAATGTTAGATAAATCGATAAAAAAAACATTTTATTTAATTCTAAAGTTTGTCTGAGCGTGATAAAACACTAATAGTTATTTTTTTTATTTATTAAGATCAGTGAATTTGTTAGAGTTTCTCTGTTTTATTTTCTAACGCGCCTACGCAACGCGTAGGTGTAAATAATAAGTAACAACCTCATTATTAAAATCTAACTGTCTTCCAGACTGATCTCTCAACTGCATATTTACTTCTGTTATTTGATTTTCAACATTTAGCAGATAATAAATAATATGACGTGGACTAATTTGCATAAGAGATCCTGGTGGAACTTCTGGTGAAAAACTGTATATCGTTTGTCCTTTACTGCCTTTAGCTGAATAAGAACCAGATGCGATGGAGCAATTTATCAGTATTGTGTTTACTTCAGTTATATTTACTGGCTTTTCACTTTCATACGTTTCGGGATTATCACGATTAAGAGCAGGATATACATAATTATAAAATCCTATCAATGGCGCGATACTTGTTTGCGATACAAGACTAACTGTTATATCTTTTAATTTCATTCTTGCGCGTAACGTATTATAATTTGGTGTACGCTCAAAATTATCAGCTGTACCTTTATTTTTTGTTATAAGTTCTTTTACTATTTTATTTAGATCAGCAATATTATAGGCTCCTTGTGGAATTTTAATTGTTTTCCACGCGACAAATGGTGGAGTACGTATAGGAACACTAAATGAAAATTCATCGTTTACGTCAGTTTTTACGTTAGCCATAGCATTCCAACAAGTGCAGGAAATTAACCCAATTTCATATTGTTTTTCACGATCTAGTTCTATTGGCGGAATATACTTCACTGAAAAATTTGCGCTATCTTTATCAGATTGGCTAGAGTCTAGTAATAATGTTGCTGACATTTATTATTATATTTTTATAAAATTAAATCGCCTTGATCTGATATCAAATCAAGGTGTAAAGTTTCGTATTCGTCAGATGTTAATAAATTTTCCGATCTCAAATTATCAAGTATGTCAATAATTTCATTGTCAATTTCAGCACCAACATTTCCAGCTTCTTTTGATGATATCAATAGCATTAATCTGCCAATCATTTCAGTAACTGATGAAAATATTCTAGCTCCAGTTCCAGTTTTTTCTAAAAGTTTTTTAAAACGCTCATTATCATAATGTTCAAATAATTTTTTAAAAGTATACCCTTCTTCAGCATGTTTTTTATTTCTAAATTTTGATGCAGTAGTTTTAAAAACAGTAGCAATAGTATCATTTCTAGCTTTTTCAAAAAGTTCTTCAATATTTTCCATTGGGGCTGTACCAATTTCTTTATAAGCTCCTCTACCTTCTTCTATGATATTTTATAATTTTTAATGAGATTATCGTATTTATCTTCTTCCCAATTATGTATATTATCAACGTCAGAAATGCCATTTTTTTCCATGAAAGTGAAATATTCTTCTGATGTTATTTCTTCTTTTGCTTTGTCTTTATATTCATCACGATTTCTTTTATATTCACGTTCTAAATTTAGTAAATCTTCTTCAGTCGTTATAGGAGTTGGTAGTGTATATTCTGATTCTTCTTGTCCTTTATCTAATAATTTTGCTTCGGCACTTAAACCACTACTATGATGACTACGGTATTGATTATTTCTTATATTATTAATAGCCTTAATATAAAGATCAGCAATAATTCCATGTCGATATAATTTAATTTCATTATAGTAATTTTTATTTTCTAAAACTACCTTGTCTAAATGTTTCTTACTCTCTTCTTTTATTTTTTTTAGCTCTTCAATTTTTTTGTCAGCTTTAAATTCATCTTTTCTAACATTATGTCTTCTCACATCTTTAAAGTTACTATATTTATTATTAAAATCTCTATATTCGTTATCTCTTATTTCGCTATTCATATTTTCCAAATCATGGTCAAATCTTCTTTTTTCTTCTACATTTTCTCTCTCTCTCTTCTAACTTCTTCTTCTTCTTCTAACCTTCTCTCAATCGGTCCAACTACTGCTGCTTCTGCCAATCGTCGTTGAAGTTCCAGTGGATTATTCAACAACATTCTTAGTTCAGTTCATCTTGCAGCAGGATCAGCGATATTTGCTACAAGTGCCTCAGCTAATCTTTTTTTCTCCTCATCAGATCTAGCAATAATTCTTCCAGCAGATGCTTCTTGTTGTTCTTTAACTAGTCCGAGTAAACCTTTTTTCTTGTATATTTTTAACTTCTTCTTTTGATAATGGTTTAGTTTCAGGTTGTTTTCCAAGTAAAGCTTCAGTAATTGGCTTGAGAGCGATTGCTGCTGTTTCTGCTGCAACTACTTGGCCACGTCGTGCTTGCTGTACTAGCTGTTTAAATTTTGCCTGAGATTGCGCAAGTTTTTTTTAGATCTTCTATATGTTTTCTGTACTTTGCTTGTCTTTCCATTAATTATATACTATTTTGTATAAAAATTACTGTAGATATTTTTCAATACAACATCGAAACATTTTACTCGTATCATTTGTTAATTTATCAAACAAAAAAAAGTTGTATTTATTTGCCGTTCCTTGATGATATAGTTCAATAAATTTATCTTTTGTTACATCACCACATTGCTCGTTCGCGATATTTCTAACATCGACATTGTCAAGTCCTGGAAATAATATAAAACAACCAGTATTTCGCCTAATAAATCTATCAACGTTATAAAAAGCCTGAGCGAGATAAATAGAATTACATTTCTTATTTCGCGACAGTGAAAAATACGATCTGATTTTATTCATTTCCTCATTGTTTAGCGGAATATCATCAAAAACAACTATCTTGTGTTCGGACGAATCAAATTGATTAGCTGGAATAAGTTCTTCTGGTTGTTTGATAATAAAAAAATCTTCGCCAGCTTCAAGATCATCACGAAGTTTGTCATTATAATTGTTAAGTAGCTCGTACTTATCCTGCTGCGGGTTAATCGTGTAAATATAAACGCGATCGTAGTTAAAATTATCTCCTAAAAGCAAATTCATAAGCAAGTTTGTTTTTCCCGATCCGGTTCTCCCAACGATAAGATAATGACAATCTGGAAGTTCATTGTTATGTTTATGTTTCACCAAACGTTCTGTGTCAAAATTTAATATAGACGATTTTGCCATTACTATTGTATAATTTTATGCTATATAATTTTGTAAAACGATAAATAAATAATGAGTTTTTATTCAAAATTTGGAACATTAGTAGGAGATTCAACAGCTGAAAGTACAACACACGGCAAGGTTGATTTATCAGGCTATCTAAAAAAATCCGGCGACACAATGACGGGAAACTTGTTTATGTCAAATAAACGAGTATTAGAGTTAGACACAGATTATCCACCAAGAAATGTCGTTAATACACAAGCCGTTAATTATGCACAACTTAAATTAGTCGACGATAATAAACTAGATAAATCTGGTGGAAATTTAAGCGGTAACTTAGATATGTCAGGAAAAAAAAATATAAATTTAGAAACCAGGTATCCACCAGGAAACTTAAATCAAACTCAAGCGGTAAGTTATTTGCAGTTAAAGCATGTTGATGATAACAAACTTGATAAAATAGGCGGGACAGTTACAGGTAATATTATCATGTCGGGAATAAAAATTACATATCTTGGAGACCCAACTGCAGAATCAGACGCAGCAACAAAAAAATACGTCGATGATCAAGAATCTACGTATGTGTTAGTCAACGGTGGTATAATGCGCGCATTCCTCAACATGAACAATAATAGTATTAATAATCTTAGAACACCAGAATCAGATTTCGACGCAGCAACAAAGAAATACGTCGACGATAGCGATATTAAGATCGCTAGTGATCACGTAACGGCAATAAAAACAGTTAATGATGAAATTAACGCATTTAAAACTGATTTTTCCAATCACGTACAAACGTTCCTGAATTTTCGTAGAAATATAAACAGATCTGTTAATGAATTTTTTGGAACTCCACCAACCGTTGATATTAAACTCTCTGACATTAACACAAAACTAAACGACATTATTAATGGAATACCTAATATCATTGAAAAAACAAATCTAGTAACAGAGTTACTTTCTAAAATTCCTCACAAGCAGATCTTCAATGTAGTATACACAGTAGCATCAGGATTAGGAGTATGGACACTGCAAGATAACACTCTCAAATATACCGCAGAAATCACTGGTATATATAGGCTGTCCCTAGTTAGCATTGCAAAATTCAGTATATTTACTACATTTCCATGGCGTCATTCAATCGATACTTTTTCTGGAGTTGTATCTGTTATAATAAATAAAAATGCTGAAGAAACATTTCTACTGGAAGCATCTGATAAAAATTTAACCAGAGTATTATACTGGTGGTGTTTGAAATTTGTATGTGAAACTCCTCAATTAGTTACCTAGATGACACTATTGTAAAGAAATATTATATAATGAAAAAAGATATAGTCGATTTTAATCATATTTCAGAAAAAATTCCAAAACAAGATGTCGAAGCTCTAATGCAATATTACAGATATTATCATAAAAAACTTTGGTGTGTAAGAAAATGTTACAAATACTATAACAAAACACTTCGAGTGATATCATATTTGCCACTGTTAATGACTAGCTCTGGCATAATTTCAAGTGGAGCATCATTAAATCCGTTTTTGTTAATAATATCTGGTGTCGGCGTTTCTCTTGCAACAGCGTGTAAAAAAGTCGAGCCTCGACTCGCGACTAAAAAAATGCTTGCAAAACAGCAAGTATCACCTATACAAAATTACTTGATCAGATACGATCTTACTTGCGGGGTATAAAATATGATATGGACGATTTAATACAAGAGTTTCGTATTATTGACAGTATGATAACAGATATTCTGCCAATGAGAGTTAGCAGATATGAAAAAGATTATAATAAAATATGGGTTACAACAGTAGATGTTTAATTTTGTATAGCTTTAGAAATATCGTTATCAAATAAAATATCAACCATATTATCAATAAATGTCATCACATCATCTGCCCAACCCGCTATTCTCACATCATTTTCAGCCACGAATAACCAAACTGATCCATATTTTGGCGATATATGATATCCAACTTTTTTAATACAATCTCTTATTATTTTAGATTTTATACCAGTATAACCTGAGCCTGATTTGATGGAATTAAATCTCTTACAAAATCTGTTTGTCAGATCAAATCCAACATGTCGGATTGGATGACAGAAGGACATTATATATAATATTTCCTTTGTTTAATATGAAATTTTGTCTAAAACTATAAAAATAATTTCTAGAGTGTAATAGTAGTATAAGTAATTGAGTGTTTCTATTTCAGAGACCCCTTACCCCGACAAAACAAATTTTTGTCAGAAATATGAAAGTCATCATTTTAAGCTAAAAACAGCTGCTGACAAAAATGCTAACGTATAACGTTTTGGGGGGTAGGGGGTCTCTGAAATAGAAACCTCAAATTACTTTTACTACTATTAAACTCGTAATATTAGTTCTTTTAAAAAAAAAAATTAAAAATAATTTATTATGAATAGTGAAAACACACTGTTAATATCATCAAGGTCGTAAGAATATTCCTCAGGAATTTCTGTACATTCCGACGTACCGGTGCAATGAAAAAGCAGCGTGGTACTTCCCATTGGAAAAATCATAGACTGCGGACTGAATGCAAGATGTATTTCCCCACCCCGTACTTCCAAAGCTGAAGAGTTAACAACAGAAGTGCTCCTATGGGCATGGACAATTTTGGGTTCTGCAAAGACACACGGTAACACATTTTGACGAAGCAGTGTACTTAGTTCAGATTATGATCTATACATATATTATATTGACTTTAGCAAGTCATTACGAGAAATTATACAATGGGGCCAATTGTTTGGAATTAGATTTTATCCTTTTAACAATATTACCTGTCCGCCATGCTGATTGGTGTAGGAATAATATCCAAGACTGAATATGAAAGCTCTATAGCAAAGCGCTTATTTAACGGCTATGGAACAAGGTGGCGGAAAACGGTCTGATATTCCTTAAAGGTGTAATAGTAAGAAAAAGTTAACATAATCCTTAAACGTCGAATCTCTGAGCTAAACATCGGCGACAAATTTGTTACGCTATGAGAAGTGTAGCTTTAAATATTAGTGTACATTCTTAATTTGGTGCAGGAGAAATGTGAGAAATTCCTCTCTTTTATTATTATTATTACGCATATTTAAAGACTATACGAGCCGCCGTTTTTAAATGTATGCCGTCCTTAAGGAAGAGGTTGAATCGAGGAAACTTGGATTGCTCCCATTCTTAACATTCGGATTATCTTGAATTTCACCCTTGATAACAAGGTAAATTCAGAAGAAACCCAAAATACACCCTTTCAGCAGACGATACGAAAAGAAGAAATGAAATAGATGTAAAATGACAATTTTCACGTAACATGATACGTAACGTGAACACAAATAAAAAATTAAAGCATAGCCCTGTAAAACAACAAATAGCCTAATTTGCCTTTTGAGGATGTCTTCAGTGCTGAATGGGTTCATTCAGCTTGTTCTAGAATTATATTTTTCTCAAGGGATTGATCCACGATTATCCCAACAACGCTATCTCCATAGATCTCTTCCGTTCGTATGAAATTCAAGCAAAAGGCTTGAATTTGTCTATGTTGTTTAGTGCATGAACTTTGCTTTGTTTCATTACAGCGTGTAAAACGTTTAAATTAGAGACAATAATAGGAAGAGCTTGCAGATTTAAAATGCGGAGGCGAAAGGAGTTTTGTATATACTTGAGTTATATTGATACAAAAACATTTGGATCCTTCACCCGGCAATCAGTAAAGCCATATACAGGATGTATGTTTCTAACAAACCCCTGTCTGCAGAAGTCCTGGAAATAATATAAATGTCCATTTTATTACGATGTTCTGTGCAATTTTTACCTCTTATTTGTGATCCGAAACTGTCGTATGGTTAAATATCTTTACGTCAACTTCACAACTTTATATACAGCTCTTCAACCCAAGAGAAGAACGTTTACTTTTAGGTCAATGATGATGACGACGGCAACAGCACAGTAACTACAACAAAATTCACCATCATCATTAATTTATCTTACACAAACTATGGATGCGAATGACAGAAGAAAACATTGCATACTACTTCATCAGCACATCATATCAAATGTGTCCGGACTGTTTACAGAACGTTCCTGGTGAATTCGTTTACAATTAGTTTCGGTACACTGTTTATTACAGTGACTTGTTTTTGTAATTCATGTACCTGTCTAGTGGAACCTTGGTAATTTAAATTAGCCTGGAAAGTCCCGCTGCTTGGATTTCAGGTAAATTCACAGTAATATGGATGCTGCTCACGGTTCCACCAGAGTAACCAGTCTTGTATATCTTCAATTTGAAGTTTTGAAGCACATTAACCAGAATAAATTTCAAACAAATCTGCGAAACGTTTGTTTTAGTAAAGACAATGACTGAGTAAAATATATCTTCTATAATAACCTCATAACTGAAGATTAAGAAATATAATGAATGTTGTATAAAATCTCTCCTTTTCACCGAAAAATTAACTCCACACCCTTCATATGGATGTTGGGTTTATGTGTGGGTGCGGGTGCGTGCTTAAATTAGCCAGCACATACTATTGTATAGTATTTCAATATGTCTACATTTTGCAACTTATTAAAACTCCTTCGTATGTATTTTGTACAAGCGAAGACTTCAGTTATAGTCATCACTCTCCTGAAGTGAACTGAGCCCTTTTACTGAACGTAATTCCCAAACTGATCTAGCTGATGCTCAGACGGAGAACTGACTGGCTAAATAAATCTTTCTGATTTCATTACAATTACAGCTTTATATTTCAAACTTTACGTTTTTTTATTAGGTATTCAGTCACTGACAGATTGATACGTCTGGATAATAATAATAATAATAACAATAATAATAATAATAATAATAATAATAATTATTATTATTATTATTATTATTATTATTATTATTATTATTATTTTGCTTTTGTTTGGTTTGGTGCTTTTCTGCACAGCAACACAAGTAGGTTTTTTAGTGCCGAATCAACTGGTCGTGAGTCAGGAACACTAACAACTATGCCACCGCGGCTTGCTATAATAATATTATATAGTAGCATTATAAAAAAAAAAAAAAAACCATTAACGACTACACAGCCACTATCATTATAATTACTGCTACTATTACTACAACATTTACTAGTGTCACCACGATACTTAAGTTTTCTCAAAGCTAAAGAATAAGTTATCAGTGAACAGTGAACAAACGACACTATTTATTTTGTACTTGTTTTCCGGTTTAAAGCCATGTCTCAGACCAAGATAGGCAATATATGTCGGCCATGGAATAAGAACCGGGAAAACTCCAGTAAGTACCGCCGACCCATGAGAAACAACTTTCAGCTTTCTCTCATACCCACATTGGCCAAACCCTTATACCCGAATCTAGGCAGACTGAGATGAGATGGCAGTGATCGGTAAAGGCCAGCGCTTTAGATCGATCAGGCCACCCGGGGCCCCATGACACTAACAATAAGGTACATTGAATATATTTTTAACTGAAAGATAGAAGCAGAAAGGGGGCCCCGAATGGCCGAGTGGTCTAAAGCGCTGTCCGTTACGGATCACTGCCATCTCACCTCTGTCTGCGTGGATTCGATTCTCGGATTCGGCCAATGTAGATATGTGAGAAAGCTTGCCAGTAGCTTCTCGTGGGTTGGTGGTTCTTTCCGGGGTTTTCCCGGGTTCTTCCTCCACCATTAATACTGGCCGCCATGTATAGCCTATCGTGTGCTCAAAAATGGCGTTAAGCCCTACAACAACAACAAGAGGCAGAAAACCTAAACTGTTCCTGAACATATATTTTAAATTTGATACTTATTACAATAATCTATTTCCACACATCCAAGTGATAATCTATAGAATTATCTACACCGTTAGGAGATAAATATTACAATTACTAAATGTTATATTTAGTACTAAATATTATAGTTAGTACTAAATATTATATTTAGTAAGGAATTGTTTAATTAAAGTGAATTTGTAAATATAATATATTTTAATACAAATGTATCTAACATATATTGAGCATATATCACAAGAAATACTTCAAAACATATACACACTATTGGTACAATATTTTCGCAAACTGAATTGCAAACTTCCTCTCAAAGTAATCATGTACATATTTTAACGTCACATCACCTTAGCAACTCAACCATCTGCCGTAGAAGAAGCAGTGGTGTTATGCAGAACTCAAGCTTAAACTCAGGTCAAGTCAGCACTGAAGATAAATTCTCCTAGTCTAACATTTAAAGCCATTTACATGCAACGTTTGCATATACTGATACAGTTAGATACTTAATTAAAATGAACATTTTAAAACAATGACATGTATGCGTAGTTTGAGAGACTTTAAATGAGTATATTGTATTTTGCAAAATTTGATAAACATTTTTAATGGAACTGCATTAAATTAGTTGAAGTTCGTGGCAAATGAATAACTATATGAATATAACCTGACAAGCTCCAATTATTAGGATGACTTGTTGGAAAACTAAAATACCTTCCTAGTGAAAAGAATATATTATAACCCTATATAATCCCCTTTCCAATTTATCGATGAAAGTTGAAGTTGCAGACATATTTTCTACGGTGCATGCAGCTTATTTCAAAATGCGATTACGGTACATATTAGAGAGCAAACAAAATGTAATATATATTATATTCATAGCACAATCAATCTAGCATATAAATCAGCTCAGTGGGGGTGGGGGTGGAGACCTGACTAGAGCTTTGCATGTTCAAAAGAATACAAAATTACCATCTTAGCAGCAGGGAGGGTGAACCCTACAAATGGGATTCGAGCAAACATATCTAAAACAAAGATTTCACACCAAAAAAATTTTAAAAAAGGTCAATAACGTCAAACTGAACCCTCTAACTTTCCGTGTTTGAAATCACCGGGGTTAGTTCGCACTGTTACTTCGGCGTTGACATTTGTGTTTATAAAATTTTGTGAGTGATCGTTGATGTAATCGTGCACGCAATTTTTCTTAGCCCACCCTCCCTGCTGCTGTGGTTTTTATCCAAATACTGTATCAAGTCCGTTACGATATCTCGACCTCGGATCATGTAAAGTTATTGTTATAAAACCAAACGGGATAGCTTGTGCTTTTGAAAAAAAGTGCTTGAACTTAATCATGTCCATGTCCCCTGAACACCAAGTATAATAAATATTTTGCAACGTATGATTATCAATTCCGTTAAACACAACTAAGATATTACAGTTATCCCTGATCACTTTTGGAATTTGTGTACAACGCTGTGTAACATAAATCACGTCTGTATTTTTGTGTCTGCCTCTGGAAAATATCCTAGCTGGGGTTGATTGTTTGTCCAACATGACATCATCGTATATTACTAAATTATTAATATTTCCATCCAGATCATCTACAATGGCGCTTCATCAATATCAGTAATAAAATCAATAACGTCACTGTCTTCCTTTAACAATTTTGCATTTTCATTAAAATCTTTAAGTACTTCATAGCATCGCTGATCATCTACAGATGGAGCTACTAAATATAATTTATCCCACTTCAGCCATCTCATGATGAGATTAAGCAATAATTGTGTTTTGCCTGATCCAGATGGACCTATTATTATCATCCTGATAGAATTAGGTAGCGCTGGGTGATGCTTTACTGGCTCTTGTTTTCGTGTCGCAGAAAAGTCAATTATATCCATATAATAAATAATATGAATTTATATTGTGTTCGATGCAGGGCAGCCACGTCCACCACTGGATTAACAACAATAATAACAAAAAATAAAAAGCTCGCACTGACAGGTAAATGTGAAAAGTGTGGCACAAAAAAAATATAAATTTATTTCTAACAAATACGAAGTCGGCGGTGACGCTACTACAGCGTTGGGAAAATTACCAGGATTGCCGTGGGCGAAATATCCCAGGGAAAAACACTTACCGGGTTATAATTATTGTGGGCCTGGGATTCTTGACGATCAAGATCAACCGCAACCTGGAGAATATCCCGTAAATGGAATCGATCAAGCATGTTACGTTCACGATATTGCTTATCGAGATAAAGATTTACAACAACGGGATCTCGCCGATATAAAATTAAGTCATGCCATAAATAATGTAAAAAATAAATCGCTTCGAGAAAAATTAGCTGCTTTCTTAGTAAAAACTGGTATGAAAGGTAAAATTATGTTAGGGGTTGGGTAATTAATTATATGATTATTATAATGGAGTCTATTTATTATTCCCCGAGAGGATATAGGAAGGGCAAAGCAGCGATTAGTAAACTCGCCGAAGCTGCAAAGGTTTCACGTGCTGTTGCTGCAGCGTGGTTAGCACGACAAGCAATATGGCAAATTTATCTATCACCACCTAAAAAAATTCAGTATGCAGATTTTGATGTCAGCGTTCCCAATGAAGTTCATCAAGCAGATATTTTATTTTTACCACATGATACCATTAAAATTGGTAGACGTCAATCACGCACATACAAATACGCGCTAACTGTCGTTGACGTTGCAAGTAGATATAAAGAAGCGGAACCACTGTCAACAAAGACAGCAACTGAAGTTGCATCTGCGTTTGAACGAATTTATCAACGTGGTGGTCTACGATGGCCAGGGTTGCTACAGGTTGATCCTGGTAAAGAATTTCTTGGTGCAGTATCATCGTTGATGAAAAAACATAATGTCAAAATCAGACGAGGACACACCGAAATTCATTGTGATCAGGCAATCGTTGAAAGATTTAATCGAACACTCGCTGAGCGGTTATTTGGATACCAGTATGCGAAGGAAATAATTTATACAAATACAAGATCTCGCGAATGGGTTGCAAGATTACCAAGTGTGATAGCTGCGTTAAATAATGAAATTACTCGTGCAACTTCAATGAAACCTTCTAATGCGATCACAAAAAATATATATACCAATACAACAACGTGAATCTTTCTCTCAACCAGTACTAGGTAATGTTACCGTAAGATATTTATATGAACCTGGTGAACTTGAAGGGGGTAAAAAAAGAGCAACTGATCCTATCTGGAGTG
>JAECUM010012199.1:0-26926 GCA_016617855.1 Megalonaias nervosa
TATATTCACGGTGCGACCTTTCTGCGACATCTGTATACTACGTATATCTTTGTTGATAGCGTGTATGTTTATATCACTAAAATAGATTTTAAGTTTATTTTTGATCATCATTGTTCTTACTTATCGAATCGTAAGCAGAAATAATGAAATACCATAGCCCCACATATTAGGCTCGATATGTTGCACTCTTCTAGGTTTCACCTCTTAAGTGATACCTTCGAGCGTGATGCGCATGCTTAGATATAGGGCTAGTCTGCTTCCAGACAATTCATCCCGATATTCTCAAAAATAATTCGCGGGTTTGCAGTTACGTTACAGAAAGCACATTGTAATTACTGCAGATGTAATACAGGGATTTGTAGACGTAACATGGATCTAGTAGTGTAGCCTATAGGATGAATATTCCAAAGTATGGAAGAGGTTGGTTGGTTGATCATGCAATTTGACTGAATGTGACTGTTGCTTGTAGGCCTACAGGAATATTCCGTCAATAACGTTAGCTCCTATTGCAAACTGGGCCAAAATAGCTCAGTGACTTCCATCATTCATAGATAGAGTGCATTCTGTAGATTAAAGATTGGTTTTTGATTTAATCTATATGCAATTTAGGTGCTGGAGATACTTCAAAATGCCACACCATTATAGGGGTGGGGGTGGGTCTCGTATCGTTGCTTAGGGCAGTTTACCTATAAATAATATCGGGTGCAGATTAAATAACCCAGGATAACACCCACCTCCCACCCCCTAAAAGTCAAATACAGGACATAAATCCTTCCCACTGTATAAGTTTATCCCCTTTTAAACGTTTTTTTTAACCAACATATACATCTTTGTGTGTTGCATTGGACCATTTGATTCTGAAGCTTAGTGTGGGCCTCCTTTGAGAAGATAAATAAAATTTTGTGTGCGTGTTAGATGTTAGATCATAACCATAACAAATAAGGAGATTAAAATGCCTAATGTTTTAAGGACTTATTGCATGCACGTGTTTTTCATCTCACTTTTATAAGCAGCATTACACACGCTTTTAATCCATCGCATTAAATCCTTCAGCTGTTCTTTAACACTTGCGTTTTTAAAGTGTACCATATCCATTGGAAATAGAGCATTCCTAGCATATAGATGGACTAAGAATTGAATTTACTGTATTTGACTTATTTTGTGAAGTACATACAATCTGAGCCATAATATTGTTGTATAAACATACAATGTCATAATTAATTAAATATTAATATTTCCGATATCTTTTTTTCCCCTATCCCATCTTAAAATTGGCTAGTATATTTCTGACGGCTTAAAATATTAAAAAACTTGTTCTGGCGGAGGGGATTATGTCGTATCCTTCATTTCTTTGTTGGGATTTTATCCTACACCCAAATAACATATAGGTTTATATATATAATGTGTCAGTAAATTGTAAGCAACGAATATGAGTGTCTGTGGTGCCAGGAATGATAAGGTTTCTCACATGTCAGAAAAATGTCAGTAAAATTTAGTTGTAGGTGGTGGGAATTTTTTACACTTAATCCCAATAATACAATGTAAGGTGTCCACCCTGATATTGAGGTTTTTATGGGTCTTTCTTACAAACTAAACAGTGCTGAGTAGCATGTTCCCTGGGTGACTCACAGGGTAACTAGATGCAAAATTTTCAAGAATATCTCTCACATTCGGCAGCCCATATTGCCACTTCTCCATAGATTAACGTATACTTGCTAGTCTGACTATGCCTACTCTGAAGTTCGGTTTTCGGATGGAGACCATTTTGGTGGCCTGAGTGGTTAGAGTATCTGCCTCGGATGCTGAAGGTAGTGGGTTTGAACCCAAGCTGAGTCATACTTAAGACTTATAAAAATGGTAATAGCAGCTGCCTATCTTGGCGCTCAGCATTAAGAAGTTAGTGTTTGGACTGGTCGGCCTGGTGTCAGGAGAATGTGACTGGGTGGAACGTGACCCTATTTGTCTGTGGGATGATGCCCCATTGCTAGACATCACTATAAACTGCCACACTGCAGACATCATACCGATATGACAAACATGTTAAAGCTACATTGAAAAGGTGAATCACACACACACACATTTCCTGATGGAATCAAATTCTGACACAAACAAGTGGATGCGTTTGCAAGTTCGTTTACATACACTTTAGTTGTTTGAAATGGGATGGATGTCTCGGGATGCTGAAGTCAGTTGTAGTTGGGGTATCAGTGCCCATAGAAACATCTTTCAGACACTGGCCCAGGCTGGTGACTTTTTATTTAAAAAAAAAAAATTGTAAGCACTGACTCCAGTTTCCATGTGCTCAAAATTGCCCTATATTTAAAACTATTATTTGTCACAGCATTGAAACTGCTTTACTTCAAATGTGAAAAGAAATCAATGAAATCGTATTAAATTGACTTATATTTTTTTCTGATCTCAAAATATTTCAAGTTAAGCAATGTTTTCATCCAGGTCCTGATGTCAGCCATTGTCCTATGGTATATACGGTAGTAGCAAGTTATTGTTACTATCAAGGTGGCACCACCACTACTGGTCCATCAGTCGGATTACCTTTGTAGTTACCTTCGATCATAAACAAAGAAAACACTTCCTAGATTGAATTAAGAAATTAAAACTTCTTTAATTATGTAGAGTATGTGTTGCAGTGTGCCTGGGTAGTATTAAATGACAGGAAAGTAAGTAGTAAAAGTAGATATTGAAAAAAAATGATAGGTCTAGTCAGAACATTTAAATTTTAACAAATCCCTTGACTAGTATGGAGTCGAAATTACCATCAGAAATAACTTTTCTTTGTTTTATGTCGTGTAATTTTAGAACTGGTATTGTTTCAAAACATGTATAAGTGCTATTTATCCAATAAATGTGTATATTATATTATTTGCTTGCAGTCATGGTTTTGAAAAGGATATGCTGGAAATAAATAGGATTTAAAAAATCGTTATTTAGGTCTTTTATTTGAGTTCAGAATATATTGGCTCTAAATGCAATGATGAGCATTCAATTCAAATACGGCCTATACAAATGTTTGTCAAAAAGCTCCGATTTGAAATGGGATTTTTAAAAAAATTAAACTCTTTGACCATTTCAGTTCTGAATGTTTCATTCCTATAAAAGTCAGAGTACTTGATGTCCATGACTTGAGGATTATACATTTCTGTGCACCAGTGCAAAACAGTTATCCTTGAATTTGAAAATGATAGTCGTGGTTTTTGTCAAGGAGTGACTCTCCCTCTGGGGAAATAGATGTCTACTTTTAAGTTTCAAATATGGCACAGAGAACGGTGACATTATTTAATCCCTTGACTAATATGGGCATACTTTCCACAGTGTGAGTTATATTTACAAACCCATCTGGTGACACAACCAGAAATGAAAGATCTTTGGAAACCACAAGTCCATAGGGTTGTACTGAATTCACCAAGTCTTCCATGTACATCTGTTCAGTGACCACCTCATGCTTGCACCCATGTTAAATAGGTGCGGACTTTACATTTGTGACAACATTAAATGATTTGGCAAACTTGGTGCTATCTGTTCTGTCCAATGACTTTCATATTCACCAAAACACTTCCTAGACCGAATTATGAGGTTAACATTTCTTTAATTATGCTGAATACGTGTTATAGTGTGCCTGGGAAGTTTTAAATGACAGAAAAATGAGTAGTAAAAGAGTAAGTATTGAGAGGTCTAGCCAGACATTTAAAATTTTAAAAATGAACTCAGTAAACATACGATATTAATATATTAATTTATATCTGATGGCAAGTCGAATCTGTACATCAATACAAAAATTAAAAAGTAAAAGGGACCATAGTGGGAAAATACATTCACTTTTATGTAAACTGTTCAGCCGGTGTAACTTTGAAGTCCTTCTGAAGTAAACGTGACACCTCTGCACGTTCGAAGAGTACAGATGTGTTTAAAATCTTTAATATTTCACTTTACGTAGATAAAATTACACTTTCTTTACAAATTAGTCCCTTGGCCTTGGTTTAATGGTGAGTGTTCTCTGCCACAGAACCACATTAGGATAGTAAAATAATTTTATAAGCGACCATTTTCTGAAGAATTTCTGCTTTAGCTTTCATTAATAAGATCATGTAACATGTGTTTAAAGATGCACGTTAACATGCAAACCTTTCAAGCGGCTCATTCTTTCATCCCAAAATCCTCACATTTATTTTCTTTAGTTCTTCTCTCAACTGAGGAATTGTTATTAAACCAAATTTGAATTCCATGATCAATACCAAAACATACTTTGGAGTGTACATTTGTATATGTGTATATCAGCTGCTGCACCAATAGTTGTGGTGCTGCCTATAACTTTTAAAGTTCAGATAACTGATCACTAGCCCTCATTGCTTGATCAATATCAGCAGTATTGATGTTTCATTAGCATCTGTGTCTTGCTTTATAGAGTTTGCCTTAACATTTTTTATGTTGTTCGTAGGTGCCACTTAATATGTTTAACCATTGTTGCATTACATTAGTGTAAGCGTGAGCAGGGGACAGCTCAGTTATGATACATCAAATTTGAACTCGAAATGTATTGAACAACAACATAGCAATTTAAGCAAGAGCCCCCCAAAAATCAAAATACTTCCTCAAGTGATAGTAAGAAAGTAGTTTTTTGGTCGGATTTTCTTTTCTATCTCACCTTCGCTAAAGGAAAGCCGATATTTAATCAAAGACTATAAAACTCTCATAGACCACTACATGTAAAATCTCCTGAAAATAAGAGAGTATTTAAGAAGAGATATCATGAGCATGTATGTGTTTCTAATAGATAATGGAAGTTAGTACTTTAATACTAAATATGTCAAACATAAACAGTAACTATTGCTATTTTCATATAATGTGCATTGTTATACTCTCCTTAAGAGGGCCTCAAGGGAGAATAGTCCTTTTTGACTAATGAGTTACCCTCTATAAATAAAGCATTATTATTATTATTATTATTATTATTATTATTATTAATGACAGCCATCATGGAAATCTTGTTATTGCTATTTCTTCTGATTGGATGTCTATATCAACAGAGGGTTTTCGCTAAGAGACTATGTATAATGTCTAGTTGGTCCTAACTAAAATGGTGCTGATCTGATATCCAATATGGCCACTACATTAGACATCTTGAAAGTATTGTCATCGCTGCTTCTGAACGGATGATCATATCAGCATGGAGCTTTCCCTAAAAAACCTCTTGGGCTTAAATGACAGTGGTACTGATGATAAGTTCATTTACAAAATATTGTTATTTCTACTCATCTGTTATGGATGGTTGTGTCAGCATGGGGTATTCACCAAAAGTCGTCTTAGAATGTCTAGCTGATCCTACATAAAAATCGTTCCAGTCTGACATCCAATATGGCCACCATAGCAGCCATCTTAAACATTTTGCTATCGCATCTCTACTTAAACGAAAGTAATATTGAAATGGGGTTTTCACCATATGCCTTTGTGATATGTCCAGTTCATCTTAAATGAAAACTGTGCTAATCTGATGACCAAAATGTCCGTCACAACATGGATTATCATTGGAAAAGTACAGTAAATTTATCTGCTTGACATATTTAACAGTTGAAAGTGTTCTGTATTCTCATTGGGCCCAAAATAATGGTAGCATTCGCACTGCGCTATCATTTTAGCCTTGTGCCACTTTAGAACCCACTGTTACACTTTAATGTTTCCTGATAGCCATTAAAAAGTAATCAGTTAATTAAACACCCTATCACCAATACTAAAACCCTATCATTCAAATAACACCTGTTCCTTTTTTGTCATATAAGTGAGATTATTAATATAATCCAGGATAATTGCTTGCTCACTTAGCCACTACATGTATCTGTTGTATCTGTCTTGGCCAGGCTTCTGGTGCATGATCTTTCTTTTATCGGATTTGCACTGACATAGTCACATGATTGGCCTGCCATGATGGAGTCCACTGGTGTCATATATTATATATCTCGGTGATTTTCATTATCAACTCATAACATGTGACACATATTTTCAAATTAAACAAATGATGAATGATCATTCTGAAAAGTGAACACTGCACCTTCAGAACAAGTATAAAATTACCCAGCTAGCCCCATGTAGATCTGTCATTGATGATTAACCATTAGTGATTCTGAATCAGATAGTGGAAATTACCTGAAGAAAGATCAAAATAAAGGAAAGATAGCTTTCAATAGTGAATGAGAGATTTCATATACTTCGGTGAACATCATCGGATCACATGGTAATTGTTCTATATGTGCTAAATTTTGGTTTAGATCTGTTTAGTTGCAAATGGGTGATAACAAGTTTTAATAGTGCCTAAAGTAGCGTAAACCACGCCAACCCATCCTTGCGGTGGGTTGGTGTGGTTTACGCTACTTTAGGCACTATTAAAACTTGTTATTAGCTCTACTTGTCATATAACAGAAGAGGTTATATGATTGTCTATCATGCATCGTTTGTTATTCATCCATCTGTCTGTTATTGCTAATTTGTTATCACATCTCCTAAACTTCTTGGAGGATGGTAGTGAACCTTTTTTACACACTCATTCATCTCATGGTCTAGTTGGTCCTAAATGAAGACGCTGCTGCTCAGACATCCAATATGAAAATCTTGTTATCTTTGCTTCTCTTGAATTTACAATCATACTGACATAGTTTTCACCAGAAGTCTTAACATACAAGTAACGTCTGCTTGAAAATCGTGTCATTACTCCTCCTCAATGGATGGTGATATAAAGTTTTAACTTAAAGACTTCTCATGATGTCGAGTGGGTCCTAATTGAAAATGGTGCTGATCGGAGTTCCATTATAGCTGTCACAGCATTGATCTTAAAAGCTTTTTATCATTCCTCCTCCATAGCGAATAGTTTGTGACAGTGGTGATGGTCACAAATCCAATATGGCTATCATAGTGACCATTTTGAGAATGTTGTCATCACTACTCCTACTAAATGGATTTCGTATTAACATGGGGATTTTACTAAAATCTTAAGGTGTCCAATGAAAATGCTGCCACTCAGGCCGCCACGGTGACCATTTTAATAGTCATATCAGCATGGTGTTTTAACTGAGAAACTTCTTGTGATGTATGGTTGGTCATAAATGACAACGATGCTAAACTGACCACCCAAAAAGTCATTTGGAAATTATTGTTCTACTCTTCAATGGAAAGTCATTTTGACATGGGTATTCGTCAGAAGATTTCTTCTGATGTCTAGTTGGTCCAGAACGAAAACAATGCAAACTGACCCTCAGTACGACCACCATGCTGGCCATGTTAAAAGTGTCGTTACCTCTGCTCCTCCTAAATGGATGGCTATGTCAACATAGGGTTTTCGTCAATAGACTTCATATAATATCTAGCTGTTTTTAAGTGAAAGTGTTGCCATTTATAGATCCAATATTGATGTTAAAACGGCTGTCTTGAAAATGATGCTGTCACTAAACCCCACCCCCACCCCCACCACCAGCATGGATGGTCATATTGTCATCAGGATTTTACTAAAAGACTTTTAACATTGTCTTGTTACAACTCTATGGTCTTCAACTAAGTAAACGAAAAGAGCATGAACCATCAAGTTATGTAAAATTCAACAAATAATTTATTTCCTTTGAATTAAAGGAACTTAACAGTATTGGGAATTAAATCTCAAATAGTCCTAAAAAGTCCTATCATATTTCCAAAAGTATAATGTTCCAAATGAATTCCAGTGGTGTTCCAAATACATTCCAGTCTTGCATGTACTGATGTGTTAATGTTCTTGAATTTGCGAATTTGCAACTGGTCTTGCTGTTTCAAATTGATGTTATCTAGAAATATGTCCTTGAATAAATTCACAATAATCCTCACAGAGTGATTTATCCTAAAGTCAATGAGGACTTTGTAATTCCAATGAATACTGGTAATTGAAATAAATAAATCTCCTCAATTATTAATTGAACACTACTAAAAGACTAATTCCACTACAGATGTTAAGATTGGAATAATAATTCTAATTTAAACATCATTACCTTCCCACTTGACCTATGTTGCAATCTGTCATCTTTGTAGAATTTCCATCAAATTCGCAAAAAAAGGTAAGGTCAGGTCTGTTTACATAAAGTTTAGCCAGCTGCCAGGAAAAGGGCAGCTGGACCAAGTTTTTCTGTGGGGAATACCAATGTCCTGAATTCACATCCAAGTAAACATGTTTGCAAACAAAATTACATTATCTTAAAGTACAGGCCCACAATGACGGACATAATTACTATTTAATATGTTCTGTAAAAAAATGACCCATAACTCTGTATAATCATTGGAAAAAATTAATAGATATACATAACAGTAAGCTTAGTCTTAGCCGAAAAAATGGTATTGTATTAAATCCCTGGAAATTATTCACACAGTAAATCATCAGTCCATTCTAGGGACTCTTGTTATTTTTATTGTAATAACAGTAGTATTTGTTGTTATAGTTGAGAGATTGTTGTTCTTGTTGTTTTCTGGAATGTGACAAGGAATTTTTGTTCATGAAAATTAGATGTTACTCAGAGTTGCTCTTATTTTTGCATAGTATACTCCCAGCAAGAGAGCAAAATACTTTGATCAAAAACATAACTGAAATGGGTGCTGCACTATGAATTTATTTTTTATATATCCGAGTAGGAAAAGGTGCAATTTGGATCTTCCAATTCATTTGTTTTGAAATTGCAAATAAAAGGTGAGGTCTTGTTCCTTGATTGATATTGAAATATTTGTCCAATGATAAACTAGTTGCAATTGGAATTTTTTACGTTATAATTATTTCTAATTTGTTAGAATCACCAATGTGAGCATGACATCTCAACCAGTGAGCTGTTTCTACAATTTATAGTTGCCATAGCAGAAGTTAAAACTAGATTATGTCTGACATTTGGAATAAATATAACCTGGATAGTTTCAACATTTAAATTCAAAGAGTAATGAGTTTCGACATTTATTGAAATTCAAAGACTAATAAGTTTTGACATGTCAAAAGTGGTTCATTTAAAAAAAAAAAAAAACGCAGCCAATTGAAATATTGGAAACAAGAAGTAAATGTAGCAATCCAATTTGTATCAAACTGCCTGGCTGTGAAAAAATGTTGCATCATTAATTATTTACAAATTCTGTATATCGTTGTGGACTGCAGGAAATAATTCCACGGGCCCTCTGTTTGAGACCCCTGCACTAAATACATGTAAGCTGTACCTTCTAGCAATGCATGGCAACCTTAATGTTTCTTCTTATAGTTTTTATACAACAACCATGCAATAATATTATATATGCACGTGGTTTCCAGATGTAAGTCTGCTTATTCTCTGTTTTGTTGTGTTTTTTTTCAGAATAAGTTAGGCTCCCTACAATCTGTGGTTACCAAACAATTTGATCAGCTTGCCTTTGGGAAGAATCTGATTAACTTTAGGTATCAAAAGTGGACAACTGCTTTGGAAGGCCACAAACTGTACTTCAGTGGCAGAGAGGACTAACATGAGCAGGGAGTTGGGTTCCTTGTCCACAAGACAGCGTGAGTACTGTCATGGGATGTCAGCCAGTCTCCAGCCTGCTCATCACCATCCGCCTCAGGGCAACTCCATTCAGCATCACCATCATACAGGCATACTCCCCAACATCAGACTATGATGACGCTGATGTGGAAGACTTCTATGACCAGCTACAAGAAGTTGTGGATAAAACACAGAAGAAAGACATTCTGGTTGTGCAAGGCGATTGAAATGCGAAGATGGGCGAGGATGCTTGTATGAACTGGAAGGGAACATGTTGGCGCTGCTGCAATGCACAGACCAATGAGAGAGGCTTGAGGCTCCTGGAATTCGCTAGTTACAACGACCTTATGCTGGCAAACACCTTCGGACAAGACAAAATATCCAGAAGATGGACATGGCACAGTCCAAGCGGAGACCATCACAGTCAGATCAAACAATGCCAAGACTCAAAGCTTTCCCGGAGCGGACATTGGAAGTGACCATGATCTGGTGATGATGACCTTCATGCTACATCTAAAGAAGGTCAAGAAAGAGAGCCACACAAGAACACACTTTGATCTCGAGAAACTGAAGGATCCCGAAGTAGCTGAAGCCTTTCAAGCAATGATTGATGGGAAATTTGCACAGCTCACCATCCTCGACGCTAACGATACAGACATGGACACGTTGATCACCACCTTCAATACAGCAAAGACTCAAACAGTCAGCGAGATCCTTGGTAGACATTGCCCAGTCAAGAAGCCCTGGGTCACAGCAGAGGTCCTGAACCTGTGACAAGAAGAGGGAGCTGAAGAAGAAGAAGAACGATACAGAAGGAGCAGAGCAGTACAAGGCAGTCAACCAGGAAGTCAAGAAAAGCATGAAAATAGCAAATGAGAACTGGATAGAAGAGCAGTCCAAAGACATTAAGGGACACTTTAAAAGGAACGACCGTTGGCCCAATCACCGATCATCACCCTCCCCAAGAAAGGCAAATTACAACAGTGTCAAAACCACCATACAATCAGTCTTATAATCCATCCAAGCAAAGTCATGTTGAGGATGCTGCTGAACAGACTAAAGCCACAGGCTGAAAAGATCATTACTAAGGAGCAGCAGGTTTCAGAGCAGAGCGCAGCATAACAGAGCAGATCTTCAACCTCAGGATATTGTGTGAGAAGTACCTCCAACACCAGCAAGATCTGTACCACGTTTTCATGGATTTCAAAAAGGCATTTGACAGGGTATGGGATGCAGTCTTGTGGGCAACCACTGTACAACATAAATGCCAACTTCATCACAGTAATGGAGCACCTTTATGACAAGGTCACCAGTGCGGTATACTTCGACGGCAGCATAGGGGACTGGTGCAGAACGACAGTCGGAGTCAGACAAGGCTGTCTGCTGTCTACCACACTATTCAACATCATTCTGAGAGAATCATGGCAGACTCACTTGAAAAGCATGAAGGGACAGTTAGCATCGGAGGCAGAACAGTCACCAACTTATGTTTTGCCGACGACATTGATGGACTAGCAGGAAATGAGCAAGAAGTAGCTAGATTAGTAGAGAGCCTCAACAACACCTCTGCAGCCTACGGCATGGAAATCAGTGCAGAGAAGACCAAACTGATGACCAACAACACCAAGGGCATCAATACTGACAGGGTCAAAGGTACGAAGCTAGAAACAGTCCACAACTTCAAGTATTTGGGGGCCATCGTAACTGATGAAGGATCGAAGCCTGAAGTCCTCTCCAGGATTGCGCATGCAACAGCACCATTGTCAAAACTGAAGCCCATCTGGAATGAGAAGAACATCACACTCAGTTCAAACGTCAGACTGATGCACTCACTGGTGATCTCCATATTTCTCTACGCCTGTGAATCATGGACCGTAACAGCTGACTTAGATAAAAGGATACAGGCCACAGAGATGAGATGCTTCTGAAAGATCCTCGGCGTCTCATACAAAGACCGTATCACCAATGAAGAAATATGGCAAAGGATCAAACAAGCCATTGGGCCTTACGAAGACCTCCTGAGCACAGAGAAAACATGTAAACTGCAGTGGTATTGGCATGTCTCACGATCATCAGGACTTGCCAAGACAATCCTGCAAGGCACTGTACAAGGAAGAAGAAAAAGAGGCAGGCAGAGAAAGAGGTGGGGAGACAACATTCGAGAGTGGACAGGGTTGACATTGAGTGACTCACTGAGAAAGATGGGAAATTGAGAGGAATGGAGGGAGCTGGTTGTTCAGTCTTCTGGAGTGCCTCAACGGTATACCAGACTACGGGATTACTGATGATGATGATGATGATCAAAATTCAGGGTGACTAGAACCGAAAGACTGAAGTTATTTACATGTATACTCACTGCATTGACCAAACCTTGTAAATGGCTCACATATGAGATGAGAAAGACACTTACTGATTGAGAGAGGATGCCTCACTTGTTCGCTTGTGTTGGTTATTGTTATCTAGGAGATGATCGATCATGGTGTTATTGCCTGGATTGAGTAAATAACGTCAAATATGAAATTAATGGATAGAATAATAGATCTGAGCAGAGATGTAGAATAGAACAACACAAGCCCCAACATGTAAGATATAACAGTTTAATCACTTATATAAACAAAATGAAATTGAACATGACATTTGAATGATACTCCTTCTCTTAGAAATAGAATTTCAAAATTTATAAGAAATGCAGTCATCCATTATGTTATAGCGATAAAACAAATTTCATCATATAGTCAAGTGAACAATAAAACTCATTACTCAGTATACCGGCATAACCTGTTTGTGTCTCGTCCTTCCAAATTCGGTATTTGTGAGCCGTCAGAGTCTCTTTATTCCTTTTTCTCTTTTCTTTCTCCCCAGCCTCTTTTCTGGTCTTCAGCCATAACCTGGTTGTCTGTTCTTTTTCTCCACTGTTTGGTTTACATATAGAGCTATTTTCCCATTATGCTTTCCAAGACACACGCTCGTTTCAATGACTGAATGTCTTCGTGTCCCTGACTTCCAGACACCCATCCCTTTGACAGTGTTTAAATGAGAAAAGATACTTGCTGTTTTTATTGGAGTGGGGCTTCCCCTTCCTCAAAAAAACTTTGACTGCAAAAACGTTTGGGGAAGAATTCTTAAAACATTGACTTTTGTCATGGAAGCACACCCCTTGTTTAACTTAGCCAGTCAGGATTAACTATATCTAACTGCCAAAAGTTTAACCACCCCAGTAAAGTTAGAATAATTCTCTCTGGTCCGCTTTTGTTAATAACTATTCAGGAAAAACTAATTTTAGACACTTATTTCCAAATGGCACCATGCTTTTCTGGTGGCCTAGTGGTTAGAGCGTCCACCTCGGATGCGGAAGTTTGAGGGATCCAACCCCAGCAGAGCCATACCAAAGACTTATACAAATGGTTCTAACAGCTGCCTTGCTAGGCGCTTAGCAGTAAGAGGTTAGTGTTAGGACTGGTCGCCCTACTATAATGTAACTGGGTGGGACATCATGCTACATGTCTGCAGCATGATACCCGAGTGCTAGATATCAGTATAAACTTCTGTACTGCAGAATTGTAGCGATATGGCTGTACAATTGTAAAGGTTACATTAAAATTCCAAATCACATGCACACAATCAAAATGGCACAAAAATGTCTCTGGTTTGCCTCTGCGTTGTCGTTTCCTGCCACTTAACCCCACGTTAATGTCGCCTCTTCTGTATCTCTAACCATTATTCCATTGGGTCCTAATTAAGAATCAATCATGCCCTATCCCATGCAGCAGAACATTCCATCCTTCACAGGCAGTGATTTATTGCTGGTGAAGCCTGTACATTAAAGTGAATTGCTACATGTCACTTGACTGCAACAAGATTCCACTCAGTTATGGTGCAGTAATCATCTTCCAAAAGTCATACTGTTACATTGACTTTATAGTCAGTGGTCAGGGTCACTGACTATTTAAGGAAATATAGTTTACTGATAATATCTTATGTTCTTCATTACCTACTATAAACCAGACATTGTGGATGTCATGCATTTGAGACTAAAGACACCTGTTGATTTTGGGGGCAAAGATCCCCAAATACAGTTTCAACAAAATACTTTAAGTTTTGTTCCTTATTTGACCACATTTTGTGGATGACTTACATTTTAGACAAGGAATACATCTATTGATTTTGTGGCTTTAGAGTTCAAAGTCCAAGGTCACTTTGACTTAAAGAATATATTACCAGTCTTTACACATTTGAACTTGAGATCTGCATCCCATACTGTGGTCAGAATTTTTTGTTGGCTTGCATTTCATACTATAAACTAAAAAAATGTTTTGATATTGGAGTCAAATGGGCACAGTAACTCCATGAAGAAAACTGGGTTGACTGTGTAAAATAGGAAAACTTCATTTATTTCCATGACCAAAAATTGTCAGTTGGATGCATTTGAGTTGAGAAAGACGAGGTATTTAATAATATAGTAGGTAAAGACTTTTTGGAGGTACGAGGGCTGCTACTGATTCTTGGGGAATGCACTGATTGGTGTTCATAATTGTGGGAATGGGTGTTTGGTGTACCATTTATGTTACTCATGTGGCTGATAGCAAAACGAAACTTAGGCCATGCATCTCGGAACATGATCAAGTGGATTATTCCAACCCACCATGCTTTATTGTTTGTCAGAGGCAAGATGTTGCCTTTTAAGAAGATAAGAATGGCTTGGCATTTCTAATGAAAAAGTAAAGTGTCATATAATTTTAGCCATATTTAGAGATTTTCCAGAAAATTTTTACAAGATATAGCATGGGACACCTGTCACATTTCCATATGAAACATACTTTGCATAATTTCAGGATCATATGGAATTGAAACAAAGGCATGCAAAATATTTTGCCTACTCAAGATGTTGGAATAAAGGCCTAGCGTGATGTCTAGTGCAGAAAAATGAGGCTACATGCTGCAAATAAAATGGCATGGCAGACTTTGTGTGAATCATTAACTACTGACAGTTTTCAAATTTGGCCAAAAATGTTTCTTGTGTTTTTGCTCTTATATATATATATATATATATATATATATATATATTACATTGCTAAGTCTTGTTTATGATTTTAGTTTATATGTTAAGATAATTATCACTTAGAGATAAACATATTTACAGAGGTTGAGTTCAGGGCCTTGTGTTATAATTAAGAATGTCCTGGAAGTAACCTTGTTTATGAATTTGGTGCGAAAATGAACTTTTGACCCTCATTTGGGTTCTGTTATTGTGTCTTGGTCTTTTATATATTTATTTTGTTTATTTGAGAATGATTCATCCCATATCTTAACATCAGTCTAGTGGAGCCATTTGTGTTCAGTTATATATTGTGAGGATTTAATTTTATTTCAATTATTGATAATAATTACAAAGTGCTCTTTAACTTTAGGACTAAATTACTATCTTGGAATTATTGTGAATTTATTCAAGGACATTTTGGATTATATTGTTGTGTTACATCAAGACTGTCAGCACATTCACACTATTCCAGACTTCTGGCACATCAGCACATTCAGTTTTGAATTTCTTTTGGAATACTACTGGAATTCGTTTGTAATACTTGACACCCGTTGGACTTAAGTTAGAACCTTTTGGGACTATTTGTGATGTAATTCACAGTAGTGTAAGTTCCTGTTAAACTTTCACTTTGTATTCTAGGGAAATAAATTATTTGTTGAATGTTATGAAAAACTTGTTCGTTTTCACTGTTTTCTGATGCTTAGTTTAAGACCATAGAGTCATAACACCAGTCAGTGCTGTGGAGGGGTGGGTGGGTAAAAAGATGTACAATACTGATATAATGTAGTGCCATTTTTCTTTGCATAGAACCTAGTACTTGTATACCTTTTTATAATTTTGAATTTATAAAAGAAAATGGAGCTAGACTGCACTGGTTGCAAATTACCATATGGTTTTGAATTAAATTTAAAATAAAATAAAGGATGCTGAGTTTCTCTTAAACAGGTTTAACATATTGTTGCCAGGGGGAGGATCGTCAGACCCCTTGCAAGGTTGTGATCATAAAAGAGTATGGCCATGAAATTAATTCTAACTCAGTTGTGTTTGCATGATTTTATAACTGACAATATTCTGTGCCCAAAGTTTAAGCATGTCGGTGCAGATCAACAGTACATGCATACAAGGTTTGTTTTTATCTATCTGTTTATAACAGCTTGAACTCACTAGACAACATTGTGGGATGCAGATACAGAATTATCTATTACAGTGTGAACTGTGCTTGTAGCCATTAATCAGAGAACGTCAGGTACCTAGATGGAACAATGCATTGCAAGTTTCTCAGATTTTACTTTTCTCACAAGATTTATTTAGGATTCATGTGGAGCTTAAAGAAAAAAAGAGAAGTGATAGCACAATGACTAGGCTCCCTCTAAATCAAGATTGTTCCCCTCTTGTAAGATGCCTGTCTGATCTGGACACGAAAGATACTATATAATTTGCCTGAAAGAAACCTTGATCCATTTGTCGAAATTAAGCATTTGCACAGAACGTTCAGGTTAAGTACAGGTATAGTGGTCAAATTTATCCCACTCTGAAAGTTTCCCCGGGGGAAAAAATTGGCTAGTCGATTTTTCCCCCCAGGAAAAGAATCAGCTAACCAATTCTTTTGCAGGGGGAAACAAGTGGCTAGCAAATTCTTTACCACTCCATTGAATCTGTACCCCCCCCCCCCCCGGTAAAGAATTGGCTAGGTGATTCTTCCTTCCCCCCAGTGACATCATTAGAATAATTAAATACCAAAACTAAATGTATAAAAACAGATACTAACTTATTTTAAGAATTTTATTAGAACAAATTCCCCCCCCCCCCAATATATTTGTTTTTAAAACCAACCATCCAACCATATTAAAATAAATATTTATGTTACAACCTTCCATATTAACAAAAATATATTAATGTCCGTTCTTCATTGAGGGGGTTTTTCTTATTTTGTTTGGATTTTATATATAATTAGAATATAAGATGATAAAATACAACTATTTTAAGGTCTCACTTGGAAGAAATATTATTGTCCCATTTTGTCAGTTTTTATTAGCATGTATAAAATAATTTTGTATTTTATTGAAATTGCTAATTAAAAAGTAAACAATAGGAAGTTTGCAACCAGTGTTGCAAGTATTCTAGATGTTCCTTACTGTATGCATATCAAAGGAAAGTGTCATATGTGTGATGATTACAGGTGAATGTTATTGTTCTAACTTATATTTTGGGGGTTTAAGGAATCAGGGAAGGGTGGTTTCATTTGAAAACAAATAAAGCAATGAAACTTGTTTATTGCAAAACCCACCAGAAATGTCATAGGTTGTGTACGTAGTAATTATCGTAGGTAATTCCAGGTGTTCCCTACAGGAAAGTGGTTTATAATCCCATCTATAGGAGCATCTGGTGGCATCAAATCTTGGTGTAAATAAAGTTGAATACATATATCCTTAATATTGCTCCTTGACTCGCAATCACGGATGACAAGTTATAGATGATAATGATGGCACCTACCCAGCAAACCTGGCAGCGATCAAAGCTCTTAATTAGAGAAGGAGTGAATTGAGGTTAAAGGCTTCACTGCAAGCAGTGGTGTGCTTGACAAAGATAACTGTCGTGTTCTTAAAAGAAATGAAGTATCAGCAGTCCTAGCAAGCTTTCATTTTGGTAAGTAGTACTTTAAAACATTAGTAATCATGACATAATATTAATGTAAAATTCTAAGATACTCAGATAACATGTACAGAGCTTGGGTCAATTGGCCATATTGCAAAAGAAACAATTTAACACTTTTTGTTAAGCTAGTTAATATATTGATACATCCATACCCTATCAAAATCAATTATCCACCATTATTCCAGGGAGTGAGATCGGTTTGTTTCTGCTGTCTGTCTTCCTCTTTGTCTTTCTCTGTTTTAACAACTCTCTCTCTCTCTCTCTCTCTCTCTCTCTCTCTCTCTCTCTCTCTCTCTCTCTCTCTCTCTCTCTCTCTCTCTCTCTCTCTCTCTTTTGTGTCCCCTTTGTCTTTCTCACTCTTCTTCCCTGTCATTCTTGCATCCTCTCTGCATATGCCTTATTTTCTTCGCATTCTTCCTCTCTCTCTTCCTTTATCTTCCTTCCTTTCCTCCCGTCTTCTGTCTTCCGCTCTTTCATCTCTCTCTTTTTCACTCTATCTTCTTATTTTCCTCTCTCTTTCATCGGAGCGGTGGCCTAGTGGTTAGACTGTCCGCCTTGGATGCGGGAGGTAATGGGTTTGATCCCTGGCTGAGTCATACCAAAGACTTATAAATATGGTACTAACAGCTGCCTCGCTTGGCGCTAAGCATTGAGAGGTTAATGTTAGGACTGGTTGGCCTGGTGTCAGGATTTTGTGACTGGGTGGGATATGATGCTATATGTCTGTAGCATGATGCTCCAGTGCTAGACATCACTATAAACTGCCACGCTACAGACATTGTAGCAATATGACTGAAAAATTGTTAAAGCTACATTAAAAATTCAAATTACACAAATCACAAATCCTCTCTCTTTTCCTTGAGTCTTCCTCTTTGTCTTCTCTCTTGTCCTCTTACTCCCTTTCCCTTTCTTCCTCCATCTTGTCCTGTCTTCCACTCTCTCTCTACCTCGTCCTCTGTGTCTTTTTCTTTCTCTTCCTCTCTGTCTTCTATCCCCCCTCACTTTTCTTCTATGTCTATTCCTCTCTCTCTCTCTTTCTTCCTCTATCTCTTTCTTTCTGTTTTCCTCTCTCACTGTTTCTATCTTACCCTCTAACTTTTCCTTTAGCATTCGGCCAATGGCAGCGATGTACGAGATTACCGTTAAAAGTTTTTGCGAGCACAATAAAGCGCAGAAAGCCAATCCCAAGCATTTTCTGGATCATACGATAGCATCAGTTGACTGATGGAGACAACTATGACGGTCGATTAAATTAGGGCATAATAGACCTCTACTAGAACAATAATATCATTCCATGCGATTAATGTCCGTCTCAAAAATTGTGTGACATGTAAAACATACTCTCTCTCTCTCTCTCTCTCTCTCTCTCTCTCTCTCTCTCTCTCTCTCTCTCTCTCTCTCCATTTTCACCATTTGTCTCTAGAACTCTCATATACACCCCTCTTCCTCTGTTGTTCTCTCTCCCTCTATCGCTCTCTTTCTGTCTTTTTTTATCTCAATTCCTTTCTCTCTTCTTCCTCTATAGATCTTGCTCTTAATCTCTTCTCTCTCTTTTGCTCCTTTCATTTTCATCATCTGCCTCAATAGTGTTCCCACATTTACTCCCCTCTTTCTCTCTGGTACACAGAATGCATAATTATAAATTGTAAACATTCTTTCCTTGTACTTTTTTAAGTAAAATTGTATTGTTATATTTTTATTGTAAAAGGTAAATGCGCTGGTTTACATCTTTGCCATGACAAAACATATGTGAAAAGCCAGGAAAGGTATTACTGGATGGGGATGAAACAGCGTATAATACAATATGCAAGCGACTGCGATAAATGCAGTACAGTGAATGTAGGGCCAATACAAGCAGCACCTCCTCTGAATTCTTTATCAGTGCCATCAAAAGTGTGAAGTTTAGTTGGATCGATATCATCTGTCCTCTTCCAATGACAGACATTGGGAACAAATATATTGTTTCAGCCACACATAATTTTTCCAAGTGGTCTGAGGCTGAAGGTCTCCCCAACAAAAGTGCTGATGAAGTAACAAAATTTCTACTTAATATCATTTGTCATCTTGGTCCTATCAATCAGGGAAAAGAGTTCACAAACAAGCTCATATATAACCTAATATGAGTTTAATATAGGCCACAGAATTTCCTCTGCATATCATCCACAAACCAATGGGCAGAGAGAACATAACAATAGGACCCAGAAAGAAATGCTATCCAAGTTAAACAATGACCAAGCAACAAAATGGGATGTTTGGTTGCCCAGTACACTGTTTGCATACAGGACAAATATACAAGTATCTGCCAAGGTCACACCTTTTCAGATTATGTATGGTAGGAAGACTTGTATCATTTCTGCACATAGCCAAAGCAGAGACTGCATTGAGGTCCCTCATGATGTGTTGGCAAACAAAAAGAAACACGGGGAGTTTATAGGTCAGAGTATAACAGAAAACATCAAAAATGCACAGATCCATCACAAGCGAAATTTCGATTTAAAAAATAAATCCTTTAAAATCGTTCAAAAGAGATCTCTGGTTCTTATGAAGAATGCCAATACTATAAGGAGATTTGGCTGCAAACTGGCATCACAATGGGTGGCACTTACATAGCAAAAGATCTTACAAAGGGCAGGGTAAGACTGCAAATGAACATAGTGGCAATCTGCTGTCTAACATTTATCATTGTAGCCATTTGAAACTTTATACAAAGAGACCAGCTATGATAAAAGTCACCACCACCACAGATAAGACAACCTCCACAAAAACACTTAAAGAACTATTGAAAAGACTTAACGAAAAACAACGTCAGACTTCAGCTCCTCCAACAATAATTGATAGAGTAATGGCAATCCAAATAAAATTCTTAAAAGACAAACAAGTCAGCAGTTGGAAAGATTGCCAACAAGACTTCCAAGGAGGCCAAAGGAACACAAGGAAAACAAAAACATGTATAATATCTTTAATCCTCCTACAGAAAAAGACAAAAATGCAAAAAAAGTTGCATAAAATGCAGTTCACATTTATGAAGAGACCAAAGTATAATTTACATAAAACATCCTCAGCCCTAACAAAATTGCAAATTGTACTAGGTGATGGTAATTACATGTTTAGAGCTATAAGCTTTGCAATTTTAGAAAGTGAAGAGAGCTACAAATTTTGCTGTATTAGTGTTGTCAGATATATGCGCTCCACAAATGGTTACTAAAAAACTTAGCAATTACCTGAACAACAATGTAACTTCTATTTTCAGGACAGTAATATGGAGTCAAATACTGTGTGGGCAACTGATATCAAAATTATTGATGCAGTATCACTTGTTATCCACAGACATTTATGGGTATCGTGCTAATGGATCAGATTCCAAAGGAATTAAGCACTTCGATTGGTTGAGGTACCCAGCATCCTTTTCCTTGGACACTTTCACTCAGTCTGGAATTTATTTAGAAAACCTTAGAAATGACTATTTTAATACAGGGTTAGGTTACTAAGAAGAAGCATATAAGTCATTTTTCAAAGGTTATTAGTGAAATTGTAATCTGTATTAATGTAATGGCTCATTTGAAATAAAAATAAACCCTATGTGACAGTTTGTTACATGAACTTATTACATGTATTATATTTCACATGTGGGCCTTAAGCAGATTACGAAAGAGTCCATTAATGAAAAGAAACCAGCTAGTTGTAGTAGGGAAAATTGGTGAGCTGATTCTACCCCCCGCTTCCCCAATTTGTTAAATGACTCATTATATGTATTGTATTTCACTTGTAGGCCTTAAGTATATTAACCAAAGAAACCATTAATAATAAGAAACTATCTGGATGAGGGTGGGCGGAAAGAATCAGCTACCTGATTCTGCCCCCGCCCCCCCCCCTTTGTTTGTTTTGTGACCCATTACATGTATGATATTTCACGTGTGGACATTAGGCTTATTACCAAAGAGTCCAGCTGAGGGGAAAGAATTGGCTGTTACATTGGCTGAGCTAAATTATACTCAGATATGTATGAAATAGGGGTTGGCTTTTACCCCTACCACTCTTGCCACACCACCACAAATGCCAAAAACGGGAAGGTGATTGCTCTTCCTTAAATGTTAAATATAATACATTTCATGAAGTTTGTATTACTAGTTTTAGTGATTTGGTATTACACAAAAGCTTTATCATAGAGTTGATGATGATGGTGTCACCCAAGTTTGTACTAACCTAGAATTCCTTTGTGTGTTTATGTTTATGCTTATTTTTGGGACATGTGCTTTACTACATTTAACAGTGAGACACAGTATGTGCATTCTGTTTAGAATCGAACTGCAAAGTCTGAATATAATTTAAAGAAAAATTACTGTATTTTTTTCAGTAACAAGATATACCAAGGGATGTGGGAAACTAGGCATCAGTGATATTGTTGTCGCAAATTGAAAATCATATTTTCTCGTTTCTGCATAAAAATGAAATACTCGTCAATTTCACAAAATCAACTTTGTGCTTCTTTTCTGAAATTACTTTTCAACAGAGTCATATCCCTCAAATTATAAAATTCATGGAACATTCAGAGATTTGTTCTGAATAATTCAAGATGGTTACTTGGTGGGGTAATTTAGTAAAAAATGTAGACTTCCTAAGAAATGATTGTATCCATTAGTTTGGAATTATACAAAATTCTTGTTGAATTGAATATTGTTTACGTTAAACATATAGTTTGTATATTATTAGAGTAATATCATATCTGCGTTATATTAAGCATTAATTGTTCTTTTTATTCTCAGGTTTTAGGCCTATGATGATAAGTGTTTCAAGTATTTTTATAAGTCATATGAATGAAATCAAATGTTACTGTGTTAATGCTGCTCTCCTCCAGAAAATAACTTTCGTTTAAAACAGACAGATCATTAATGTTTTGATTATGAAGTCTTTGCTTCTTATTTAAAATGGCTTTAATTTAATATTCAGCCCATACATGGCTGAGAGAGAGAGAGAGAGAGAGAGAGAGAGAGAGAGAGAGAGAGAGAGAGAGAGAGAGAGAGAGAGAGAGAGAGAGAGAGAGAGAGAGAGAGAGAGATGTTTACGGGTGTGGGTGTGTGGGTGTGTGTACATGATGTCTATCAGATTTTTATTTTATTCAGATAACCTATACCCAAAATATTATTTGAGAGGGACAAAGTGAAATATAGCATCATGGTCTAAAAATGTTGTATTGGTGTGTTTTTAGTTTTTCAGGGACAGTTTGCAATAAGATTTAGAACATGACATTGGATTGTGTTGCAGTAGAACATATGATGTAATATTTTAAACGGAATTGTTACTGATTACCACACACATACACACACAACTCTGTTCACCGAAGTATTCATGATTTATTTATATGAGGCCTGGCTCTGTTAAAAGACATATGTATTGTAAATTTATACCAAGTCTTATTTACCTCTCCATGACAATGTATTTCACAGTTGTTCACCAAAATAAATACAATGTTTTAAAAACTTTTTTATTAAGGTTTAAATATGAAACTGAATTTTCAATTGTCTTATAATGAGTGAATTAAAATAATATATCTAGACTGATCAGTAATAGATTGTTCTGGGGAACGATAAAGTCCGAGGATAACCAAATATTGGGACCGGGTTTTTCTGTGGCTCCACCTTTTGGAAAGATAACTGGCTATGATCCCTCATCGTAGCATATTCATCCGTGTCATAACTCTTGTGTGCAGGGTAATACATTGCTGTATTATAATGTAACCAGGAACATTATATGTTAATTTCTTTATACAAAATATTTGAAAACAGTTGAATAGCTTCATTGCACTTGGTAACCATTTTATTAGTCTTACGTGAAGCTACGCTTTATGTATGATTCTTTATTTTTTTTTACTATGTTTTATCATATTAAATATATTGTTGTGTACATTTAAAAAGTTTTATAGAAATTATAACTAAGCAACTGTACACTAAATGTTTGTATCATTAGCTAAAATGAAGATTATGCATAAGATGAAGATGGAATTTAGTATGAATATGTTTGTATTGCTTATATTCTTAATGTTCGGAAAGTTGTACTTTCGTTAAACTGCATTGTTTGAGGAAACACTATGGGCATTTACAGGCAGCTGTTGGTCAGTATGACTGGCCACATTTGTTTTCAAAACTAGGTTAATTGCCTGTCCTGGGATGGGAATTTTAAAAAGAAAGTATATAAATAAGTTAACAAATTGGGACACTTAAAACAAAGTTTGAAGATAAAAATATTTTAAAAAATAATACAATGTTTGGGATGAAACTTTCAACCTCTTGTTTAGCTGGGGGGGGGGGAGACACACAGAAACAATTCGTGTTGTACAGTAATCAACTGACAAAGTTAGTCACAAATACCTGGTCTCATGCTCCTATGACTACATATATCTCTTTGACTTTAGTTAATATGTCCTCACAATTTTGGTTATATAGTTATGAATTGGGAAGAAATTATTCATTTTAAGAGTTTGTTTTACCCATCTACAAAAAATGGTAGGACTGTGACCTACATTTCAGGTTTAGTTAATTATGTTCTTTGTTTACATTAAACTCACTTTCTGAGATCTTGGGTACTGTTGCATGTTAAAATATGAAACTTTTTCACTTTTATTTTTATTACCTGTACCAATTATTAGCAAGAGTTGGTCAAAGCAACATATTTTTTAACATTCATGCATGTTTATCTGTAAAAAAATTAGTCATGACACTCATCATTATATACATTTTCATTTAGCACTGGTAAAAATAGGTCACATTGACTTATTATGTTCCATTTATTAACAATATCATTGATCTCAGTTTTTTGTTCGCTTAAACTGTTGTATGCAGTTATACAACTTGATAGAAACATTTATTTTCGAGGAGCATGGCACATCATTGACAAAGTTGGCTAAAGTGATCTACTTTGAACATCTACCGATAATGTAAAAGTACAATGTTTAACTCCATTTCTCTTAACCTTTTGCATCACAGGCATGAAATGCACTTAGTCTATTCATTTCTAGACACACATATATATTAAATATTTGAAAAGGTGAACTGGTTTATTTCTTAGGTGTCTTTGCTTAGACAGAATTCTGCAATATTTTCTGTTAAAGTAGTCTTTGAGTGTTAAAGTTATTGCATTAGGAATGACAAAAATAAAAATAGTTAGCGAAATATTTATCAGTCAAAATTGTGTATTACAAAGTGAAATTTCTGATTTTTGCCTTATTTGGATATGTGTAAAGTGCTTGCAAACCCAGAACAGTGTTTAATTTGTGCATATTATGTTCAAATTTACCGTACTTACCATAGTGATTACAATTGCAGGAATTGTACATTTTGTAGTTATTGCAGTGTTTGTAAGTGTAAGAATCCTGTTACCACCTAATCACTTCTGTTTAGGCATTGTATTTGTATGTGGATCTGAAAGAGTTTTCTAGGTTTTTTTAACCAATATGTTGGGGCGGGGCATTTTTAAGATATGTTAGCCCATAGCCTAGCACAAATGATGAAGGGCAAATGTTATCAGTTTTTTTTTTTTTTTTTGTTTTTGTTTTTCTAAAATCTCAATACATTGAACAATTCATCCAAGATTTCTCTTGCCTACCAACTTTCTTCACTTGCCCAGGCTAGTTGGACTTGGAATTGTCATCCATACAGTATATTTTCTCTCTGATTAATTAATTGTTATTGCAACTCTTCCTGAACAGAAAGTCCTATTGACTTGGAGTTTTCATCAGAAGATTTTTATGATGTATATATAGTCAGTCCTAAATGAAATTTGTGCCGATCTGACAGTCAATATGGCTGCCATCTTGAAAATCTTATTGTTCATACTTCAGGGTGGATGATCATATTAGCATATTGTTTTTTACCAAACAACTATATATTTTGTTTGTGGTGCTGATCTGACATCACATATGACTGTTATGGCAGCAATCATAGAAATCTTGTTACTGTCATCTCATAAATGGAAAACCATGTTGACATGTGGTTTGCACCAGATGAATTATTATCAAGCCTATATAAAACTAAATGACAATGGTTCCAATCTTCCAATCACCATGGCTAAAATTGTAGTCATCTTGAAAATTTTGTTGCGTTTTTCTGAATGGATATTTATATAGACATTTGGTTTTCATCAAAAGTCTTTTTAATGGTTATAAATGAAAACATTGCGGAGGTGACATCCGCAATGGCCACTATGGCAGCCATCATAAAATCTCGTTATTGCTTCTTCATCTAACAGAAAGTCATAGCAGCATTTTCACCAAAAGACTTCTTTTTGATGTCTATTTGTTCCAGAAGGAAAATGATTCAGATCTGACATACAATATGGCCACCATGGTGGCCATCTTAAAAAAATATTCTAATCACTACTACTTCTGAATGGATGATCATATCAGCATGGGTGTTCTCCAAAAAACTTCATAAGATGTCTTATTGGTGCTACAGCTCTTTGTATCATCTTTTAAATTATAGTTTTTATGTAAGCCATTTGAGCCTATGACAGGTATATTTTAAATTCCTTAATTCATTGACTGGTTAACACTATAGTAAAGTACATGTACAGTACGTCATAGGAATTTAATTCATAACAAGGCCAAATTGCTAACGTCAAATCAACAACTAAGCCAGTGAAGAATGCCATGAAAAAATGAATGGAGTTTACATAAACATCACATGGAAATAGTAGTACATTTGCCCAGTAGAGAGCTATCTTGCATGCCATAGCATTTGATAGGTTCAGTAAATTAAGAAGGTCAGAACAAGACTGATACATTATGACTGTTTGCATTATATATATTGTGAAATAATATGATTTAATTATTTGAGAAATTATCATGAATCAGACATTGTTGATTTGGTGCATATATTTATTATTTAGTGACAATATACACAACTTATTATATTCTTCAGTTATTCCAGCTTTGTAAAAGTCAGAAAGGAACTTGTGATTTATTTATAATATTTTCGTCGGATATAGCAGAGTAGATAATATTTAATTAAAACAGTACTTTGAAGATTACGTGAATTTATTCAAGGATTTGAATATATAACTAATTCTATCAGATTGTGCGAAACCTTCAAGGACTTAAGTGATATTCTATGTTCATGGGATTACATTGAAGTAAAAACATTTGGATTAATAAATGTTTTAAATTCAATGATGTTATAATGGTACATGTAGAAGTAAAATTATATTTTGGAAGACTTAAATGCTTGTTTGGCTTTACCTGGTCGTGTTACTGAGGTTCAAGCCCTATGACGTAACGTTGGTCTTAAATGATGCCAATCTGCACAGACAGTATGATTGCTACAATGACCATCATGAAAAACATTGTATCTCTACTCTTCCTGAATGAATAGTCATGTCAACATAGCGTTTTCAACAGAAGACTTAACATAAAAAAATGGCCCCAATCTTGCATCCATTATGGTTGCCATGGTTCCCATTTTGAAAATTGTCTTTTTCCTCCAGAATATCAGAGATAGTTTCCACACCCATCAGTTAACAAAAGAAACGGTCTTTGATTCTTGGAAATTCATTTTGGCCAGTGGAGTATCATTGCTTGAAGGAGCTCTTGTTTTACTTAACTTGGCTTTTGCTATTAACGCCTTTTGTTTGTGCTTTGCTATTGCCCTTCATCCATCATGTATCATCTTGTGTCCATCGGCAACTGCTATATTAATCTGACACATTAATTTCAACCAAACTTGTCAACCTT
>JAECUM010012200.1:0-43615 GCA_016617855.1 Megalonaias nervosa
CAGCCACGACGAATTATAAGATTAAGGCACCAGTAGGTTTGGATGACGAAGTAGATTCACCGTCGTTCTGGATACTTCCCCAATTAATCAAAATAAAAGAAATTATTGGCTATCGGGTCGGATTAGTCATCCGGGTAATGCCAAGGCTTTCTTTACTGAAAACCAAGTACCAGCGTTGTTCCCTTACCACTGGTACAAAACACATTCAGATGTCTTTTGTACAAATGTCCCTGCACTAGACAGAATATGGCAGCAGTTTACATGTCCCCACCATCTTTCTATAAAGTGGACAAGAATGTGCTTCCAAATAAGTCCAGAATGTAGTGGCTACTTCCTCTGTGCTGACTTGGCATCATTAGCCATTTTTCGTCTGGCATATCAGCCCTTGGGCTGTTACCAAGATTATGATTTGCGTCATCACCCTCTTCCAGTTTACTTCATCTGTAGTGACGGCAGCGTATTATCTTCCAAAAATATATTTAAAGTTCGATTCTACACAAAGACAGGAACGACCTCCCCTCACTGTTACATCACCTCTGTTTTCTTGTCAACTGGGACAAACTGGGGTGTGTGCGAGGTCTGGGCCTGACGTCCCGCTCGCTAAAGGAAAGTGAAGCATCTCTCCTTCCCAGGTGTAGTGATCACTGCGGGACCACTGTCTGGCTTTGCTGGGCAGGAGGTACTTGCATATGGCCTCTCCTACACTATTGTGTCCACAGCAGCACCTTCATGTGGGGCCCCCTGTTTTTACAGAGCCTGCTGTGTGGCGCGACCAAGTGCCCGGCTGGGCTCATTAGCTTTGGCAGGCAGCCAGTCTAAGAGAAGGAAAACTCTGACTCCAAACCCAGGCAGATGGAGCTCGTTAGCCTTGTCAGGCAGTTTGTCTAGGAGATGGAAACTCTAATTCGAAACCCACGAAGTGCCATTGGATGATGGCTCCGCTGCCTTGTGGATATCTTTGGGAGAAGGAAAGGCTACAGGAGTAAACCCAGACAGAAAATCCGGAGTGGAACCCCTAAAGCGGCTGGGTGTCAAATACGACTTCCTTCTGACAGCTCCTGCATCTGAACTGATGCCAGATGTCATGCTCAGCATTCCTTTGGACCCCACCAGCAAGGACGAGAGGGGGATCCTGATGTCTGGGCAGCCCAGGATCTCCATACTACATGCCCAGGATTGTGCCCTGGAGAGGCCACTCCAGTCTCGCCCTTGAGTGAGGAAACAACACGGAAGCTGGCAGTCTATGGGTTATAAGTCCCACCTGATTGGCGTAGGGAAGGGGCGCCACGGGTCAGCTTCGACGGTGGGAGGAATCATCACGTCCCACTGGCCGACTACCACCTGCCTCAAACCGGGCAGCCCCCGGTCAGTAAGGTGTCGGTCTGCCTGCTTCAGTGGGTGCCTGGAACTCAGTGTGCTGCTCAGCATGACAAGCAGACAGAAACTCCGCACCAGACAAAAGAAACAAGAAATGATCAAAGAAGACTCCAGCTGTTCGATTCGCAAGCTGGAATGTGCGCACCATGTGCACAGGCATCTCTGACGACCTCAGGGAGGTGTACAACACCAGGAAGACGACCATCATCGACAGAGAGCTCACCAGATTAAATGTCAGCATAGCTGCCCTCCAGGAAACCAGGTTCGCCTGCAGCGGCTCACTCAGAGAGGAAAACTACACCTTCTTCTGGAAGGGCCGAGAACCTGAGAAGCCCCGCCAGCACAGAGTAGGCTTAGCCATCAAAAACACCCTCCTGGCCTTAGTTGAGCCTCCCTCAGGGGCACTGAGCGCCTCTTGTCCACCCGCCTTGCCACTGCTGCAGGTCCTGTCAACATCCTCAGTGTCTACGCACCCACCCTCATGTCTCCAGAAGACATAAAGGATCAGTTCTATGGGCAGCTGGATGAACAGATCAAAGGATGCCCTAAGAACGAGTTACTATTCGTCCTTGGCAATTTTAATGCTAGAGTAGGTGCGGACCACGAGTCATGGCCTACCTGCCTCGGACATCATGGCACTGGAAAGACCAACAAAAATGGTTAAAGACTGCTGGAGCTGTGCACCTATCATGACCTGTGTGTTACAAACACCTTCTTCAAGTGTAAGTCACAACACAAAGTGTCATGGAAACACCCCAGGTCTCATCGCTGGCACCAGCTCGACTTGGTCATCACCAGGCGCTTTGCCCTGAACAGCGTCCTCTCCACCAGAAGCTACCACAGTGCAGACTGTGACTCTGACCACGCCCTTGTAAGCAGCAGGGTGCGCATTCAGCCACGTACACTACACCGCTCCAAACCAAAACGTCGCCCTCGCATCAACACTGCACAGATGTCTATCCCCTCCAAGGTAGCGGAGTATGTGTCTGCCCTGGACCAGGCTCTCCAGGACCTGCCAAAGCACAATTACACAGCCAAGTGGAATGCCATGAAGGATGCCATCTATAGCACAGCCATGTCCATATTTGTCAAGAAGGAACGGCCCAGCCAGGACTGGTTCAGCGCACACCTTTCAAGGATGGAACCAGTAATCGAGGACAAACGAGAAGCCTTCATAGCTTACAAAAAATGCCCCAATGAACGGACGCTTGCTGCCATCAGAAGAGCCTGAAGCACCACCCAACGCATCGCTAGACAGTCCGCAAACGAGTACTGGCAGCAATTGTGTGAAGGAATCCAGCGCAGTGCTGAGTCGGGAAACATCCAAGGCATGTACAGTGGCATCAAGAAGGCCCTAGGCCCTACAGTGAAAGGGGTTACCCCCCTGAAATCTCTCTAATGGGAGAGAAGATCACAGACCATGAGCAACAGATGGCCAGATGGTGGAGCACTACTCAGAGCTGTATCCCGAGAAATGTCAGTCACCAATGTGGCCCTTAGCAACATACAGGAACTGCCCACTATGGAGGAGCTCGACAAAATGCCTAACTTAGAGGAGCTCAGCAAAGCCATCGACTCCCTCCCAAATGACAAAGCACCAGGTAGCGATAGCATCCCGCCGGAAGCCATTAAACGTGGGAAACCAACATTGCTACAGTCGCTGCATGAGCTACTCTGCCTCTGCTGGGAGAAAGGAGCAGTCCCCCAAGACATGCGCAACGCCACCATTGTGACCCTCTACAAAAACAAGGGTGACCGCAGTGACTGTAACAATTACAGAGGAATCTCGCTCCTCAGCATTGTTGGCAATGTGTATGCCCGCATCCTCCTCAACAGGCTGCAGCTGCTGCCGGACCACGTGAACCCGGAATCCCAGTGTGGCTTCAGAGCAGGAAGGTTGACAACAGACACGATCTTCTCCCTCCGACAACTCCAAGAGAAGAGCAGAGAGCAAGGTCAGCCACTCTACATGATGTTCATTGACCTCACCAAGGCCTTCGACCTGGTCAGCAGGAAGGGCCTATTTGAACTTCTTGGGAAGATCGGCTGCTCCCCAAAACTCCGCAGCATGATAATCTCCTTCCATGCTGATATGAAGGGTACAGTCCTGTATGATAGATCCTCCTCAGACTCCTTCCCCATTAACAGCGGCATGAAGCAGGGCTGCATGTTGGTGCCGACCCTTTTTGGGATCTTCTTCTCCCTGCTCCTGTCCTATGCCTTCAACATGTCCACCGATGGCATATATCTGCAGACCAGGTCTGACGGGAGGCTGTTCAACCTGGCACGACTGCGCTCGAAGACCAAAGTGAGGTCAGTACTCATCAGGGAGATGCTCTTTGCTGACGACGTGGCACTTGTGACCCACACCGAGGATGCCCTCCAGAGATTGGGAGACTGTTTCGCTGATGCCTGCAAGCAGTTCGGGCTCACCATCAGCCTGAAAAAGACAAACATCAGTGTGCAAGATGTCACCACTGCCCCCTCCATCAAAATCGACGGTGTCACCCTGGAAGTAGTCTGCAACTTTACTTACCTGGGATCAACCATCGGCAACACACTTTCGCTTGATGTGGAGTTGGAGAGAAGGCTTGGAAAGGCAAACACCATCATGGCCCAACTAACGAAGAGGGTGTGGGAAAACAGTGCGCTGGCAGTGCACACCAAGACTCAAGTCTACCAGGCCTGCGTTCTCAGCACCCTCCTATATGGAAGTGAGACCTGGAGCACCTACATGAGGCAAGAGCGACAACTCAACTCCTTCCATATACGGTGCCTAAAACGCATCCTGAAAATCAGCTGGCAAGACCACATCCCACACAGTGAGATCCTTCAGCGTGCAAGTATCCCCAGCATGTACTCCCTGCTGAGCAAATGCCGCCTTTGATGGCTGGGACATGTCCGACGCATGGAGGATGGGAGGCTGCCAAAGGACATCCTATATGGACAGCTGGGCACTAGCATCAGAAGAGTCGGCCGCCCCTCACTCCACTTCAAGGATGTGTGCAAGAGGGACATGAAGGCATGCAGCATTTCACCCAACAGCTGGGAAGTGCAGGCCAAGGACTGAGGCACCTGGAGACTGACGGTCAGCAAGGGCATAGCAGTCGCTGATGGGAGGAGAGGCTAGCTGGCTGCAGAGAAACGTGAGAGAAAGAAGAGTGCAGCAGCAACACATGCAACTCAAACTTCCCAGTACGTCTGCACCAACAGCAGTAGGGACTGTCACTTGCGCATCGGCCTGCACAGCCACAACAGACGATGCCAAAACCCCAGAGACAGACGACACTCCAAGGGCGCTACTCACATGGTCTCCCGAGACTGAGCTGCCAATGATGGAGTCTGTTTCCAACAAGACTCAGATTTTAGCATGAGAATTCTTGCAACTCCTAGGATTATTCAGTGCAGCAGAGGACTTGATTCCGCTCGGCCATCTCTTTATGCACCCTTTACAGATGACACTGCTAGCTCAGTGGTGCCCATTCTTCGATCCCATAGATCAACAAGTCATGATCACATCCACAATAAGATTTTTTCTCAGTCAATGGCTCAGTCAGGATTGACTGATGTCAGGGGTGTCTCTGGAGAAACAACAAGCAGAAAAGACAGTTTGTAACGACGCCAGTACAAACGGTTGGGGTGGCAACCTGATACCGGACTTGGTGACAGTCAGCGGCACATGTGAACCAGCTAATCAGGAACTCCACACCAATCTTCTGGAAATGAAAGCTATTTTCAACACCTTTCATTTTTGGAATGAGCTTGCCTCGTGAAAACCGGTCCTCATCATGTTGGACAACTCGGTAGTGCTGGCCTACTTCCTCAAACAAGGGGGAACCAAATCACCCTACTTGTGTGTTCTGATTTGGCAGTTTTTTCCTTGGTGCGAAGACATCAACATCATGTACAAGTCCGATATACTCCTGGCAGACTCAGTGTCCTGGCAGACGCTATCCAGGAAGGGTCAAGTCATTCAAACGGACTGGTCTCCATCCATCAGTCTTTCTACAGATTTGTGGTCTTTGGGAATGTCCAACGATAAATCTGTTTGCGACAAGGTGGAAACACAAGTTGCCCACCTTTGTCTCCCCACTTCCAGACCCAGACGCATGGGCATTGGATCATTTAGCTGGGAAGGGTGATATGCATTTACCTACCCTTCCACACTTTTAGTATCGAAAATAATCCAGAAATTCCAGGGTCAGAATTGCAAAGTGATTCTGATAGCACTCCCCCCCCCCCATTGGACAAGTCCTGGATTAAAGATATATTATACCTATTTATGGATCTACCCAGGAAGATTCTGGCCAGACCTAATCTTTTCAAGCGACTACAGTTGCAAGTGTTCCACCCGCATTCAGAATGTCTTGTTCTTCACACATGGCTTTTATCAAAACAGCCCTGCGAAACAGACAACTCAAACCTTCTGTTGTGGAGAGAATCTCACAAGCAAGAAGGCCCTCCACTCTGAAAGTTTATGGTGGAAAATGGAGGGTGTTCAATGAATTTTGTACAAAGTTTAGCATTGCTCCTTTGAGTGCCTCAAATGTCCAACTCACTGACATTTTTCTCTGGCTCTTGTAGGAGAAAACGTTGGCTCCAATTACTATTCAAGGCCAACGCTCAATGATCTCTGACACTTTCAGACATCATGGCAGATATGATGTAGGTCATGATAAGTACCTATCAGATTTGCTAGCGATTTTAGATTTACAAAACCCAAAATCACTCACCCGATTTCCCAAATGGAATCTGTCTTGGGTTCTAACATTGCTTAATTCCAATAAGTTTGAGCCTTTAGCTCGTACTTCACTGAAACTACTATCATAGAAAACCTGTTTCCTGACAGCCTTAGTGTCAGCATGCAGGATAAGCGAATTGCATGCTCTTTCAGTGGATCCAAACTATCTTCAGTTCAGATCATATTTGGTTTGGTAGTCCTCTTGACACAACTGGGATTTGTGGCCAAGAATAGATTACGGTCTTTAGGCAATCAAACAATTGTCATACGCTCGCTTTCCTTAATAGATAAATTGAGAGCAACAACCATGCAAGACCATGTTCGGGCCCTCAGGCTCTACTTGAAACACATGGAGACAAATCGAAGCACACACCAACGACTCTTTCTTCCAGTGAAAGCTGAATAACAGGATATCACCCCCGAGACCCTGCCTTCATAGCTGAAGTGGGCTATACACTCGGTGTATGCAGAATTATCACAAGATCAATCTTGTCTCATGAAAATTTTAGCTCAAGAGATCAAAACTATTTCCCCGAGCTTAGCGTTTGCATGCAGTGCTTCAATCCGAGACATAATAGAGGCAGTAGACTGGCATGCAGACTCTTCCTTCTCAGGTTTCTATCTCTGAGATTTAACATCACAGAGACAAACTCTAGATTGGGTGGGTCCTGTGTCAGTGGCCGAGATGACCACCAGACCTACTTGATACTCAACACAGCCTATTAGCTTTGCTGGATTCGCCAGTGAATTTTTATTAAGGAGATTTCGATACTCATCTTAACTGCATAGAAGTAACAATCATGTGACCCTAGGCTGTGTTGCTTATCATTTTGTAGAAAGGGTTATCATTTACTCAGGAAATCCAACATATTCCTTAGAGATCAACAGACATAGAGGTCAGATGCTCAGCATCTCCTCCTCCTGTTACCTATTCTTTTAATGTAATGTGTTTGGGTAATGTATTTGAAGGAGAAAGCAAATTTTTAAGTAAACTGTTTTTCCGAGAATAGTTAACCAATCACATTACTTAAAACCCTCCCAACCACTCCACAATGGTGAGTATCCAAATTCTCTTATTGCTCAGCTTTTAAAACTGGCAACACCTGATACAACAAGGGGAGGAAATGAGCAAGAGTTATTCTATATGAACAGACTGGGAAAAGATGGTTTCCATCTATTTAGTAGCACTGGATTCAGGGGGTAGTAGACTTATGTCCTAATATAATGTGATTGAGTAAGTATTCTCAGAGAAACATAATTTACTTAAAAATATGCTTTCTCAGTAAAGGGATAAAGCATGATTTAAAATGGGCAAACATTTGCCTTAACACAAGGAAAGAGTTCTAGCCAGATGTTCAAATCATTCCCAAGCATTCCAGGAAGTGCAAGCCTTGCATATTCATTATCCACTTGAAAGGACCCAGGAAAATAATTTTTGAACTATAGAAATACTTTGCTGATATAGCAGGTGCAATTAGTCCAAAAGGACATAACAAAATTAGCATGTGTCAAACCAGGTAAACCAATCCAAACATTGTATGTAATTTATGCGTCATCAATGTCAACTGTATTTTTGTTTTGGTCATTTGGCTGTACCAAACTTACTATAGTGGCCACGTCTTTATTGTAGTCACATATGTATATATGCTGTGTTAATTATATCGATTGATAAAGTAGTCCATAAATTAATGACTACTTGGGTAGCCTTTACAAAGATGAAAGCATCCATGTCTCGTCGCCTAGAAGTTTTTATCATACTCAGTTATTTGGAAGTGTACTCTCTGTTCATCTCTTACTGTTTTTTTTAATTCTTTCTTTCTTTCTTTATTACATTTATTTATTTCAGCAACCTGTAGTGCAAACACCTATGGTGATGATTGGCAGTGTGCTGTTTGGGCAAAAAGTGGCCAATGCGAGACTAACCCAAATTTCATGAATAAAGCTTGTGCACGAGCTTGCGGGCCCTGCGGCATAGCCAAAACTCATAGTAAGCACAACCATTTTAGTGTGGGGATGGGTGGGTGCAGTAAAATGTATTACATAATAAATACTTGTTAATATCACAGTCTTTTGTTACATATCAAGTTTTTGTTGTGAAATTTACTTCTATGCTTCAATTTTTCTTATATCTCTGCCATAGTAATTACAGAAGTGTTTTTTCATCTGCCATTACTGCTGATACTCCTATTGATAGTTCAGAAGATTTTATGTAACCTTGAGATGACGCTAAACATGTATATGTGTGTGTGTGATTTGGATTTTAACATAGCTTTAACAATTTTTCAGTCATATCGCTATGATGTCTGCATTGTGGCCGTGTATAGTGATGTCTGGCACTGGGGCATCGTGCTGCAGACATGTAGCATGGTGTCCCACCCAGTTACATTATCCTGACACCAGGTCAACAAGTCCTAACACTAACCTCTTAATGCTGAGCGCCTAACGAGGCAGCTGTTAGTACCATTTTTCATAAGTCTTTGATATGACTTGACTGGGGTTCGAACCCACAACCTCCCACATCCGAGCCTGATGCTGTAACCACTAGGCCACCAGAGTGGTCTTAAAGATGTCTAGTGTTTGTATTCTATGTCATGGCTACTATGCATTGTTATTAGCTCAGAAAATATAAGACATTTATTTATTTCAAGAGATAAAACTTTAATACTAGTAATCTTAGTTTAATTGGAAGAATGGTGAAATTTATGAAAAACAGTGGCTTTAACACAAGTAATTGTATTCTTTTGCTGATAATATGGATGGGTATGGCCTATTTTAATAGGAGAAATGGTAATTTTCATGACAGAATGAGTTTCCTCTGTCTAGTTTTACATATGTATGCACATCTACAGTGACATCAAACTGCGGAATTCGAATCCTGTACATTCAAGTATTTAATATTACATGCATACTGGATAAGTCTATTTGTTATTTAAATGTTAAATGTTGAGATAATAAATAAAGAAAATCCATGTCAATACCAAATGGAACAGTAATTTTGTGATTTTCTAACTGTTGTTGGTGTACATATATTTTCTCATTTAGAAACCAAGAAATCATGCAATTAAGCAGATAAGCAAAGCATTTTAGTACAGAGAATTACAAATAATCCCAGACAATATTATTTTTTTAACATTAGGAGTACCAGAATACAGAATACTATTAGAACTATATATGTGTGTGTGTGTATATATATATATATATATATATATATATATATATATATATATATATATATATAAAAGCCAATAAATAATTTTATCTGACCTCAGAATGGTACCCAACAGCTGCTAATGAGTAATATTGCTGCTATAATGAATTTGCATGGTAAAGGATTAATTTCTCGATTAATGCACACATAAAGATGACATTGAAACCAATATATCATTTCATGAAGTGTATCTGTGTTACCTGCACTGACTGCCACATAATGCTCTGGCATGAAGTGTTGTGTATCTTTCCATCCATTTGTTTTATTGATCCATTCTATTCTGGCATCAGCCTTTGTCTAAAATTTTTGTGGAAATTCTGTACACTTGTTTGGTTGCAACATTTGATTGTAATCACATACTGCACTCAGACTTGCCAAGGTCACAAAAGTTCACAAAGGTTTCTTGGAACAAAAGGTAAGAGATCAAGGTCATGACTAGGAAACAGAGTAATAGCAATGGTTCTTAGATGTGCAACTTAACAGTGACATTTTGAACTGGAATCATTTATAAATATTGCATTAACCCCAAAGATCTGCACATGTACCCATACCGATTACAACCCACCAGTGCTGACACGAGAATAGTCCCCCAGAATGGTCAACATTCCTTATACCCATATTATTAAGGGTATCCAGAAGATGCCATTAGACTGTCACCTTCATTGTCATTGAATACATATATTATGCCACAGAGTGCAGTAGAAAGTTGTTTACCTGCATTTTTAATGTTGAAAGCTTTGATAACGTACATATAAATTATCTCATTTATAAGCTTAATATGCTATGCATTATGGTAGAAGCTTTCAGCATATTCTATGAAATGAACAGGAATGCTCAAAATATAGTAACAAGAGAATGTGATTCATCAGACTGGATTATCCTTGCCTTGGGGACTCGGCAAGGATACATTAGACACACCTTTCTTTCTTTCTTTCTCTGTTTTATATAAAAGAAATTGTTTGTTATATCAAGTCCTTCTCTTTAAACTCTAATTCAGTTTTCTATTTTATATAAGAGATTTGTTTTCTTCTGTACTTATAATTTGATCATTTAATTTGCTGTGGATGGATCTTCCTTTTCTGGATGTTAATCATATAACTTATCTCCCCTGAAATACATAACTTTTTTTAATTGCTTAAAAATGTGTAGTTTGTATTAAGTCACATTTCATAAGAATAATGAAACTTTTTTCCATTCTTGTGTTTGCATTTGTTTGTTTGTAAAATATGTGTTTGAACTGATTGAATGAGTGTGTGATTCAGAATTATCAGTGTATATTGTATTTATGTTTTCTATCATTGTGTCCTTCTCTATTTGCATTTCATTATTTAAATCTTCATTACTAGAGGAAATAGAGACTACTTCTACCTAAACAATCATTTGATGGAAAGTAACCATCAAATTCATTTTAGATGATTGAAAGTCAACAACATAATGGCTTTTATCTTGGCACTTCAAAAAGATTAAAGATTTCATGAACTAGTTCCCTTTAGGCTGCTTCCATTTCCAATAACATGACAGGATTACTAGTCACATAACAAATTGCTGAATTGGACAATACCTAGATAAAAGGACATCATTAGCCATATTGTCTGTTAACGACCAGATACTGAAATAACTGGGGTCATTATGGTTTGATTTTGGCATGGTGTCATGGAAATATCTGGAGTCAGTTTGATATATATTCTGCAAGGTGTCAACTGTGCCGTCTTTCAAAAAAGAGTTCCATTTTTCTTCCTATGTAATTTATAGGTAAATACTGATGCATCTGTTGCTCATCTGTTTTATTAAATTATCATCAGTTGGATACAGTCATCATCAAATATGTTAATGACCAGACATGATAATATTTGGGGTTAGTATCATGTACATTCGACTCAATTGACACCTCACTGAATATTTCAAACGGACGACTGATACTGCAGTATCTGTTAATTCCCATTCTAAATGACTAGTAACATCTTGTGAAGTGTAAACAAAGCTTAAAGCATCATGTATGGCATGTTCATTCACTTCTAACTAAATAATTTATCGATAAAAATTACATTGGCTTATTACTAGTTGGCTGTTTGAACCGGTACTTGCCTGAGAAATGCAGTAAATGGGCTGAGGAAGGTGATTGTCTTTCCAACAAAATGTGGATGGAAAATAACTGCTGTGAGGCTTGTCATAGCACTGGAGGATCTGGCAGCAGTAAGTAAGGAACACTGATGTACAGATCAGTGTACACACATACATAAAGCACAATCCAGTAGGAACAAAACCAGTAGTCCACGTATACTGCAGATTAAACCAATCTCCATGAGAAATAAAAATTTATGCTATTTCATTTTGAAAAGAGCAATTGATGCTTCACTTTAGCATGATACAATAATAATAATAATAGTAATAATAATAACATTGTATCAGCATCTCCATTTACAGATGTGATAGCTTTTAGTGATTATTGGCTTGATTATATGGAACTGGTGCTGAAAAGATATTTCTGCATCATACTGAACATTATTCACTGGACTTTATGGTAGCATGAATTAGTTTTGTAAAATGGCTCATGTCAAACTTTCTTAATACAAGAATTTGGTGGAGGGGATATTTTCACCTATAAATGTTCAGTACTTACAGATATAAACAATTCTGTTTGCTAGATCTTTGGGGCTTCTTTGGGGTATGTGACATGAAATACTGATATAAGGCTTAAAAATGTGAATTGATAAATTATACTGTTACAGGATCATGTCCACCACACTCAATTGGCATTTTAGATGTTTTAGGTCATAGTCTTTGGTCCATGGATTGTAATATTGATTTAGATCTTTAACTCTATTGAAGGAAAGATGAGGAAGACATAATATTTAGTGCTGAAATGCACAGTTTGTCATGTGAGTCCTACCAGTTGTGCACTCAGTATACAACTATAAGTATAATTGAATGCATTCATGCGTGCTCACCACATTAATAAATGCACAGGCTATAACAGGGATGTTCACTATAATTCAGAACCATGACTGTCTCTAGACCTTAATTAGAACCATGACTGTCTCTAGACCTTAATTAGAACCATGACTGTCTTAGACCTTAATCAGGACCATGACTGTCTCTAGGCCTTAATTAACCATGACTGTTTCTAGGCCTTAATCAGAACAATGACTGTCTCTAGACTTTAATTGGAACCATTGCTGTCTCTAGACCTTAATTAGAACCATGACTGTATCTTGGCCTTAATCAGAACCATGACTGTCTCTAGACCTTAATGAGAACCATGACTGTCTCTAGACCTTTAATTAGAACCACGACTGTCTCTAGGCCTTAGTCAGAACCATGGCTGTCTCTAGGCCTTAATTAGAACCATGGCTGTCTCCAGGCCTTAATTAGAACCATGACTATCTCTGGACCTTAATTAGAACAATGACTGTCTCTAGGCCTTAATTAGAACCATGACTGTCTCTAGGTCTTAATTAGAACAATGACTGTCTCTAGGCCTTAATTAGAACCAAGACTGTCTCTAAACCTTAATTAGAACCATGACTGTCTCTAGGCCTTAATCAGAACCATGACTGTCTCTGTGTCTTAATTAGAACCATGGCCTTCTCCAGGCCTTATTCAGAACTTCACCTTGTTCAAGTCAAATAGTTCTTCTTCAGAACTCAGATGAGCTGCATTCATATATGAATAAAACTTATTCAGCTTAAAGCATGTAGTTATATTAAAGGGTGAAAAAACTACAGTGCCATGACTGGGACAACTTAAATTAAGAATATTATTGAAGAAAAACAACTACTCTGGCCCTCAAATAGCTTGAAAAAAATAAATCTTTGCTCTGATGCATAGGGAAAAAAGTTATTTGAATTCATTACATTAGCTGAAAAATAACATTATCTTGAGATAAAAGAATTAAAAATATCCTGGTTGGAAAGAAAATTAAAGTTTCCTCAACCCAACTATAAACTTAAATGCTCGGCCCCTAAAGAGAGACCATGCATTGATTATTATCTCATGGAATTGGTCTTCATGAATAATAATAATAATGATGATGATGATAATAATAATACATGCCATTAATAACAACAAGTTTAAGATCAAACGTTCCATATGTTGTTTTTTTGTAGATGTAGTAATTTTAACTGTAAAGCCTTGAAGCCTTTAAATTGCACTGAATGAGAATAATTTTTAATTCTTTTCTGATAACTGAATATATTAACTGCTTGTTGTTTTCAACATATCTAACATTATTGTGATTTCTAATCCCACTAACTGATAATTGGGAACCTGTGTGGCAGAAAAGTATCATTCAACTTGCTATGCATAATTGTAATTCTGCTGGTTGGTTGTAGCCCATCTAATGGACACCTGTCCATTTCAAAAGTGAATTTGAATAGGGCATATGCATCAGAACTTATTGTTTAATCTATGTAAATGTTTTTAGCTGTAGCTAACTGTGCAAACATCCATCCAAAAAGTTCTGAGTGTGACCAGTGGGCAAAAGAGGGAGAGTGTGGGGCCAATCCGCTTTGGATGATTCCAAACTGCCGAAAGTCTTGTGGAGCATGTGGCAAGCCACTCCCAACAACTCCTACTCCACCACCACCAACACCTGAATATAAAGGTGAGTAAAGATCAATTAACTCCTTTTACTGATTAGCTCTGCTTACTAGCTACATAACAGTTAACTCCTTGTACTGATTAGCTCTGTTTACTGGCTACACAACAATTGACTCCTTGTACTGATTAGCTCTGTTTACTAGCTATTTAACAATTAACTCCTTTTACTGATTAGCTCTGCTTACTAGCTTCATAACAATTAACTCCTTTTACTGATTAGCTCTGTTTACTAGCTACATAACAATTAAATCCTTTTACTGATTAGCTCTGTTTACTAGCTACATAACAATTAACTCTTTTTACTGATTAGCTCTGCTTACTAGCTTCATAACCTAGCTTATAGAAGACAGCACAAACATATTTGAGTTGGGAACACAATCCTCGCGTTTACATTTTTTTTATTTTTTTATTTTTCCAGTAGTTTGTGTTTGCATCAATCAAGAAATACATGTGTCTTATAACAGGTCATCTAGTGTACAAAATAGCTGGGGTTTTTTGGTCAAGCAGCAACATTGAGGCTAAAGAAATTGAATTAGTGGTTTGATACCTATAAACCAACTGTCTTATTTTAATAACAGAATTTTAAAATTGTATATGAATCTATGGGATTGATTTCATGTAGAACATTATCCAAGTTTTCAGCATTTACGTATACTGTATCACCATCTGGATAATCATTAATTTCACAACATTTAAATTTATAAGCAATATAAGTCCAGGCATTATTTTTCTTTTTCTTCTAACTACTGATTGTGTTTATCAATTTCCTGTTTAAATTCATCCATTCTAACACTTAATGAAAGTCTCTCTAGGCTCATTTCTATCTTCAGTTCAGTGTATATGTTAATATTGGTTATAACTGTATCAGTTCTACCACTTAATGCCAGAGTATCTTATCTACATGAGTTTTTAGTGCATCAGTTTCCATTAACTTTTCTTTTAAATCATTCAGATCTTTTCCATTCATTTTATCCAAGTTTCTACCATACAATAAACTGACGTTATTTTCTAGTTCTTCAGTTACTGCCTCTTTTGTTGCTGTTGTTGTTGTTGTAGGGTTTAACACCATTTTTCAGCACAAGATAGGCTATACATGGCGCCTAGTATAAATGGTGGAGGAAGAACCCGGGAAAACCCGGAAAGAACCTCTGACCCACAAGAAGCTACTGGCAAGCTTTCTCACATACTCACATTGACTGAACCTGAGACTCAAACCCACGCAGACAGAGGTGAGATGGCAGTGATCCATAACAGTGAGTGCTTTAGACCACTCGGCCACTTGGGGCCCTACTACCTCTTTTGTATCCTAGTATGTAACTTTTTGTTAAACATTTGAAAGGTGACATTGTTTATTTTAACACTCAAATCTGTAATAGATAAATTGTCATTTGTATTCATAGGTCTAATCATGCTGCCCTTCATAAACGTTTTGTTTTTTATGCTCTCTACCTTTTGGTGGCTTCTCTTAATTTTGATTTGCAACTCTGACAGGGTATCATGCTGAGAAATTGTTGTTTATATTTTGTGTTAAAATAATTCATTAGCTTTTAAGTTTTTGTTAGATTTAATTATTTAAGTCTTTCTTTGACTGTCATTTATGTAGGCATTAAGTTTTAAGTTGTCACTGGTTGCACTGACTATGTACTTCTTTTTGGGGTGCAATGTTGCATGTTAAATTATAACTTTTTTTTATTTGGTTTGCTTCTCAAACAGAGATGTACTTCAAGGAATCAGAATTATGATTTACTGGATAACCATTTTGTCTGCTAGCAATCACTGTGCTGTAATTATGTAGTCAGCTGGTCAGCGGTCAGTTGCTACAAGATCCTGAAATAATTAACTTGAAAACATCTTCAATATTCATGTTTTTGGTTATTAATTATCCTATTGTAAGCTTCTTTAACTTTTTCAAAAAGATGTATTAAACAGCAAGAGTGGAGTTTAAAGTTGTATCGTAAATTGTGTATTCATTGACATTTGTCTGCAGGTAAAAGCTATTCATTGATGTTTATCTGCATGTAAAGCTATTCATTGACATTTATCTGCAGGTAAAGCTATTCACTGACATTTATCTGCATGTAAAGCTATTCATTGACATTTGTCTGCAGGTAAAAGCTATTCATTGACATTTATCTGCAGGTAAAGCTATTCATTGACATTTGTCTGCAGGTTAAAGCTATTCATTGATATTTATCTGCAGGTAAAGCTATTCATTGACATTTATCTGCATGTAAAGCTATTCATTGACATTTGTCTGCAGGTAAAAGCTATTCATTGACATTTGTCTGAAGGTTAAAGCTATTCATTGACATTTATCTACATGTAAAGCTATTCGTTGACATTTGTCTGCAGGTAAAAGCTATTTATTGACATTTTTTTGCATGTAAAGGTATTCATTGACATTTATCTGCATGTAAAGCTATTCATTGACATTTATCTACATGTAAAGCTATTCATTGACATTTGTCTGCAGGTTAAAGCTATTCATTGACATTTGTTTGTATGTAAAGCTATTCATTGACATTTGTCTGCATGTAAAGCTATTCATTGACATTTATCTGCAGGTAAAAGCTATTCATTGACATTTATCTGTGGGTAAAAGCTATTCATTGACATTGGTCTGCAGGTAATAGCTATTCATTGACATTTATCTGCATGTAAAGCTATTCATTGACATTTGTCTGCAGGTTAAAGCTATTCATTGACATTTATCTGCAGGTAAAAGCTATTCATTGACATTTATCTGCTGGTAAAAGCTATGCTAATTATTATTTAACAAACATTATAAACATTTATCACTGCAAAGTTTTAGATTACCTTTATTTGTACACTGATAACAATTAATTTAAGTAAATGTTCTTCCTCTACCAGATTGTCAGTTGATTAACTTTTGTGTTTAAAGTTTATTTTTCAACGTAGAATAATATTTTCATCATGGAATAATCAAACTAAATGACAGGGTGCATCTCTATTATTACTGCACTTACACACTCTTATAACAGAAGAAGGTCACTGCAACCTGCATTTGACAAATTACTGACTAAGGTTAAGTTTGTTGTGTTTAGCACATAACCATATGGAATTTTGTGCACAATGTGTGTGTGTGTGTATATATATATATATATATATATATATATATATATATATATATGTAATCCTGCAGTGGTATACGGCAGTATTTCTAAACATATCATGATAAGTACAACAGTATACCACAGTTATATTTGGAACCAACAATTTGCAATTATAAAATAGGGCCTGACTCATTTTATTTTTTAATTTTCTGTCAGTCAATAGCTGAAAAAATATCTTTTTCTGTTTTATATAAAAGGAACACCATATGATATTTTTTATATTGTTTGAAAAAAAATGAATATCTTGAGATAAAAGAAATAAAATACTAAGCTTAAAAGGAAATCTCTGCCTCCCAGAAAATTGAAATGGTTAATGTTAATTTAACTAAAGTTGAATGATTAAGCCTACACTATAGCTTACTTCCAGGCAAAAGACATTGTGCTGACATTAGAGAGTTTGTTGATTAAAACAGTGTTGACAATGCAGCCTACATTTCACTGGCTACACTATTCACAAAATTGGCAGGGAAACTTTGAGCGGGATGTCAACACCTGAGCAAGATGTGTAGTAGTGGGGGCCAGTAAACATAAAACACACTCAACAAACTAGAAAATATTTAGCAGACTTGAGAAATTTCATATTTAATACAGTAACATATTCTAGTAAATTAGTTTTAAAAAAAGTAAGTTTTCATTAATCTGAAATTTTTCCAAAAGTTGGGTTTTCTCTGAATATCTTTCACAACTTCTCATTTGCCCACCACGCTGGCATATGTGGTCATAAATATAATTATATTTGTAATACGTAATTTGTGACAAATACATATATAAATAATAATTTATGAATTACTTTTATCATGAAAAATGAAAACATTCTGTTAATATTCACTAAATTCATAATGAGATCACCTGTGAATTTCCATATATTTCAAACTGTCGGAAATTACTGATGTACTGGTACAGTGAAAGAGTGTTGTATGTTTCACTGGGAAAAATACTGCGTTAAACCAGGATATTGTTAATGCCATGCACCTCTTTATATATATATATATATATATATATATATATATATATATATATATATTGCTACCTACCTTTCCCATTTTACTTGATTAGGATAAGTTTTTGCATTTAGCACATAGGTAGGTTTATTACAGCCTGTATACATGCTGTTATATTCAGTGTTGGTGAAAGTATGCTTGTTCAGAAGTTCTACATCCTCAGTTTTAACATAGTTGACTGCAATTCATTGCTCGAACTTTGCTGACCTTTATTTAATTCTGTTTTGTTTCTGGTCATAGTTGAAGCATTAAACTTCATTGTATACAACTGTCATAATAACTCAACCATACAATGTACTGTGACTGACATTTCATATTGTCCTGGTTTAAGTTAATTTTTGTGCTTAGCATGTGACCATGTGTTTTTCTTAGCCCTTTTTTAACACTGTTCTAGCTGTGATCATGAATCTTGGTGAGGGGGTTCATCATAATGAGTTTTAAACCCTCATCTCAAAAACAGGCCACTGTCACCCATATTTCTGTAAAAATGCTTTTAATTATTTCGTATTAGCTCCACCTCTTTCAACGTTTCTGTGTTGTGTTGTGCTCAAGGCAAACCAGCTTTGAAATTTATTCCATAGTTGGACTAGTCTAGTAAATTTTTAAAAATGTAAAATATTACACTTCCCAGTCTGATATGTCAAGCATGTTTTAGAGTAAAGTACATCTTAAGGGCTGTTGTTGGTCTGGTATTGAGTCAAAAAATTAATATTTATTGACAACAGAATAGGGTGAAGTCCCTAATATGACCGTAATTTACAGTGTTTATTCAGTTTGTGACTAATAGATCAACACACACTACTTACTCGAAAATACTCGTGAAAAGTATACATGAAAAATATAGCAATCAAATATGTATATGGATTGCATATGTGACAAAGCAAAGTTTGGAATTAAAATAATAAAAATAAAAACATAAATAAATGAATAAAAAACAAAATGACATTTATTTATTAATGCCTGTGTTGACTCGTGTTTATTTTTCATGAATGTGCATAGAAAAACCCTTTTCTTTACCTCATTGCATGGTTTTTTTATTTTAATTTCATTAAATAATCAAATTCCTTTTTCAGAAGATGAGTTGTCTCAAACTGTAACAGAATTCTTGACTGCAGTAAATATTTCATTGGGATGTTTCAATAGCATATGACCCTGTGATTTATATACAGTTATTTTATGTCTGCAGCCAGCAACTCATACGTTTTGTTTTGTCTGTTGAAAAGTTTTTAAGTACACTTTCCTTCTACCTTGTTGATCAAGTTAACGTCAAATAAAAAGTAATGATCATTGACCTGATTTGAGTTTGTTCATGTCAGCACTTACATTCATGTCAGGTGATTGCCGTGACATCTACAATAGTATCGAGTGTGGAGGTTGGGCCGAGACTGGAGAATGTGAGCTTAATCCGGACTGGATGATTCCTAATTGCAGAAGGTCCTGTAAAAAATGTCCTTCAGGTACATTTCATTTTTAAAATTTTCTCAACCAAAATATAATAGTAGAACAAATTATTTTAAATTCTCCATCTAACTTTACTGTTAGATGGAGAATTTAAAATAATTTGTTCTACTAAATTCTCCATCTAACTTTACTGTGTCATGACCGCTCTGGTGGCCTAGTGGTTAGAGCATCTGCCTCAGATGCAGGAGGTCGTGGGTTCGATCCCCGGCCGAGTCATACCAAAAGACTTATAAAAATGGTACTAACAGCTGCCTCGCTTGGCACTCAGCATTAAGAGGTTAGTGTTAGGACTGGTCAGCCTGGTGTCAGGATAATGTGACTGGGTGGGACATCATGCTACATGTCTGCGGCATGATGCCCCAGTGCTAGACATCACTATAAACTGCCACACTGCAGACATCGTAGCGATATGACTGAAAAATTGTTAAAAGCTGCATTAAAAATCCAAATCACACACACACACACACTTACTGTGTCATCATTATGAAGCAAGATAATTTTTCACGATGCACACTTAAAGTTAAAACAATATGTATATAGTTGTTTGGATCATTTATTGTCTTTCTTCATTTCCTTTTGACTGCTAACTGAACAGAAGTTTCTCAATCTTCTAAATTTATTTAGTTGACATTTTTCTTTATATTTAAAGCGCTTGTCTTTGGGTGTGCGTGTGCGTGTGTAATTTGGATTTTTAACGTAGCTGTAACAATTTTTCAGTCATATTACTATGATGTCTGCAGTGTGGCAGTTTATAGTGCTGTCTAGCACTGGGGCATCATGCCGCAGACATGTAGCATGATGTCCCACCCAGTCACATTTTCCTGACACCAGGCCAACCAGTCCTAACACTAACCTCTTAATGCTGAGCGCCTAGAAAGCAGCTGTTAGTACCATTTTTCATAAGTCTTTGGTATGACTCAGCCAGGGTTTGAACCTGTGACCTCCCACACCCGAGGCAAATGCTCTAGCTTGTGTTAAGGAAAGGCTGCTTTCTTCACAGATATTGAGGTGCATGTTTTAAAATTCAAACCATCACACCCTTTTGCAAGTTTAAGATGGTTTGTTGCAAAACCAAGACAAAAATGAATATTGTAATATTTTTATGAGGTATTTCACAAACTCATTATCCATATTTTTAGCCAGTTGCAAATTATCTTCTTTTGTCCTTCTTTAAGTGATTTGTGTTTTTGCATCCATTTCTCACTGTTTGAGTAAGCAATGAATATTTGAGTTACCTTCAAGTTTGTTGTATTGATGAAAATATTGTAATGTGAAATACAGGGATCATTGTCTTTTTATTCAACAGAGGAGTGTGTAAACATATTTGATGACAGTCAGTGTGATTACAAAGCACAGAGAGGAGAATGTTTGAAGAACAAAGACTGGATGGAGGCCAATTGTAGAAGGAGCTGTAAAAATTGTACTGCCCCATCCACCTCTGTCCCGCCTACTACAAAAGCAGCCATCCCCACCCCCAGTACTGCCAAACCCGACACCAGTAAGTATAATTTTTATGATGAAAGAGTTGAAGTCCATAAAACTAGACTAAGTCAAGAAAGAAGACTGTATGATATTATCAGAGAATCCAAACTATATCTCTCATTCCACAGCTTTTTTCTTCTAAACACCTCAGTAATATCTTGACTTGTACCACTGCACTGATCCATTTTCAGTAAGTGTTATAAACTCCTCAGACTGTTTTATCCTTTACAAATTCCTTAATGCAAAAACATTAGATATACATTCTGACCATCTTGGCCATGATTTGATTGAAAATGGGATTGACAAAGAAGATGCAAATGAAAAAAATACCTTGATGCATTCCTTGATTTTCCATCAATTCTTGTTCCATAAATAACCAAGGTGGTCTGAATGGCAGCAATGGTAGATGTTGGAATAAATTCAAGGTATGATTTGTAGGATTGATGTCAAAGTTAAGACTGATTAGACATCAAGAACTCACTTCTAGGTAAGAATGGTAATCAAGAACCCACTTCTAGGTAAAGAACCCACTTCTAGGTAACAATGGTAAGCAAGAACCCACTTTTGGGTAACAACAGTAAGCAAGAACCACTTCTAGGTAACAACAGTAAGCAAGAACCCACATTTAGGTGTTACGTATAGGCTCGTACAAAAGTAACAAAAGAAAAGAGTGAAGGCAACAAGCTTTGTATATTTAAAGGGAATAATTTATTTCCCTAGAAAACACATAAAAAATGTGAAAAAGGACTTACAGTTTGTGAATATAATACAAAAATGAATCCTAGAATTGAAAAATATAAGTTCTATTACTAAACAGTTCTAATAGAATCCAGGTTTGAATCTCGATGATGTTCCAATATGGAGGCGATGACGTCAGATGAAACCGTTGTACTGGTGGTAACAGATCCATGATTGAATCACAGTTTATGTTTCCATATAACTCCAGAACATATTTCCACTGAATTTCTTTCTCCCAGAATTTTTTATAAAAAAGTTACACTTGTTTTGTTTTCTAAAGAATAAATTATTAAAGTCCAAAACCAAAAGAACTTCAAACTGGCAACAACAATTAGAAACCTTTTGAGCCCTCAAGGTTTAAAATACAACTGCCAGAAAGATATTAAGAATGCATATTTAAACCCAACAAAACATCATTTCAGTCTCACGAGATGGGTCATGTGGTCTCTTAACATCAAACAGCGTAATAAAAAAAATGCCAATTGTCACGTAGCTAGAATAGCCCTATCTAAAGAACCAAACTCTCACACTGAGAATATATTAAAAAAAAAAAGACTTTACAGTTCAACTAACATGCGGGCTGAAATGACCTTGGAAATAGCCAATCATTATCACTTGATGTTTACAAAAACTGTGAGCTAAAAATAGTGCTGAAGTAACGTTAAGATCTAATCGGGTCAAGCCAGTTTTCAGAAAAGAGATTCAAATCCAATGAAAATTATCATTACAATAAAATGTAATGAAACAAAAATAAAAATAAAAAGAATTTAAAAACTAACACACAAGCAATTTAATTACATATACATAACGTAGGTAACAGTGGTAAGCAAGAACCCACTTCTAGGTAACAGTGGTAAGCAAGGGCCCACTTCTGGGTAACAACAGTAAGCAAGAACCCACTTCTAGGTAACAATGGTAAGCAAGACCCACTTTTAGGTAACAATGGTAAGCAAGAACCCACTTCTAGGTAAGAACAGTAAGCAAGAACCCACTTCTAGGTAAGAACAATAAGGAAGAACCCACTTCTAGGTAACAACAGTAAGCAAGAACCCACTTCTGGGTAACAACAGTAAGCAAGAACCACTTCTAGGTAACAATGGTAAGTAAGAACCCACTTCTAGGTAACAATGGTAAGCAAGAACCACTTCTAGGTAACAATGGTAAGCAAGAACCCAATTCTAGGTAACAATGGTAAGCAAGAACCTGCTTCTAGGTAACAACAGTGAGCAAGAACCACTTCTAAGTAACAACAGTAAGCAAGAACCCACTTCTAGGTAATAATAGTAAGCAGGAACCTACTTCTGGGTAACAACAGTAAGCAAGAACCCATTTCTAGGTACAATGGTAAGTGGAGATGTAAAGAAGAACATAAGACTGTTGATTCTACCATAAATGACAATTAATAATTATCAATATAATAGTAATAATAATACAGTTTTTATGACTATATCATTATTATTAACATAGTGATAATTATAATTTACACTATAGTATATATAGTATTTATACAAACAATAATAATAATAATACCTACCTACCTACCTCTGTACCCCCCACTGCCCCCACACACGAATTTGAACATTTCCAAGATAATGAAACTTGGATTATCCAGCTTGAACTCTTAGAGAATGTAATATCGCAGGAAAAATGAAAATCACATAATGTCAAACCTGAAAAGTGATAAAGCCGGTGGAACAGATGCTTTATCAGTATATTTTATTTAGGTACATTAGTCATATAATTAACACAATATTTACTCAGTCATTTAATACATTATTTGATAGCAGTTATTTTCCACAAAAAAGAATGAACAGGAATAGTAGCTCGAATTTTAAAAACAAGCGATACATGTAATCCATCCAACTACAGATGAATAAGTTTGTTGCCAGTTTTTAGCAAGGTGTTTACAATTGTTTTGAATAACCAATTGCATGACTGGGATGCACAAAATGATTTTCTGGGAGAGGAACAAGTTTGATTCAGGTCTGGATACACTACAGTTGACAATATATTCTTTCTATAAACATTAATAAGCAAATATCTGAGGAATGGACGAGGGAAATTTTATGCCCATGTTTTATTTATAGATTTGGAAAGGGCTTTTGATTGAGTAGAGAGAGAGATAGCTTTTATAATATAAACTTTTAAATTATAAGTACTAAAATGTTTCAGATGATCAAAGCAATCTAGTAAGATGTGAATGCTTGTTGTTTTATCTCCATTATGTTTTGCCTTGTTTCTAAATGATCCTGAAGTACAATGACAGATTAGAGGATATCATTAGAAACAAAAGAAGTATTTATGTTGTTGTATGCTGATTATTTAATAATATCATCAGACACAGTGTATCAGAAAATGTTAAATATATTGAGAAGGTAATAATCTCAGTGGAGATGATCGGTCAACTTCAGAAAAACACAAATTGTGTTTTTGGCAGGGGAGGCTATCTATGTAGCTTTCAGGTACTGTGCTCAAACAGAAATTGCAACAGAAACATACTCTAAATATTTCGGCTGCATATTCACCTCCAAAAAAAAATATATATATATATATATATATATATATATATATATATACCAGAGAGCTCTGGCCTGAAAAGCAGCAAAAGCTAAGCTCACACTGAAAGGTAGTTTATCTAAATTTGGCAAATTACCTGTACATTCCATGTTCCACGTATTAGGCACAAAGGTTTTGCCTATTTTCAACTATGGTGGCACAAAGGTTTTGCCTTTTTTCAACTATGGACCTGAAATATGGGGCTTCCATGAAGCATCCATTATAGGAAAGGTGCACATCGAGTTTTGTAAATTTATACTGGGTCTGTCAATGAACACAGCACATGCTTTTGATTATCATGAATTAGGAAGAATGCACTTGATAAACATTTGATCTGAATTCTTAAGTACTGCTTTCTGATTTTAACTGTGTCAAATAGCAGAGTTCCAAGACAATGTTACAATTTCCAATAGGAATGGGCTTGAAACTAATTGTTAGGTAGGTGATTAAGACAGAGTGTAACTGATGAACAGCTGTTGATAGAAATGTTTAGACACCTTTGTAAAGATATTTTCTTGTAAGAACTGACTGATGAAATTAATGGAATGTTTGGATTACGTTTCCATAAGTGTATTAAATATACCTTCACATGGCAAAAATATTTAGATGACCTACGTGGGGAGTCATATTTAGGTAATTTAGTTTGTTTGTTAAGAGCAGGAAATTTATCAGTTAGAGCCAAAATACTCAAGGGTTTATTCACTTTGAAGATCATAAAGAATATGTCTGATATGTTACACAGAAATAGAAAACAAGTTGTCACTTTATTGTGGCATGTCCTATATATGATGGACTAAGGAGAAAGTATATACCTTAGAAAAGATTTTCAGCAACCCGAACATCCAAAAATTCTACTCCATACAAATGTATGGGTAATAAAAATCTGTTAATGATATAATTTTAAAGCATCAAAAATTAGAAAAAGTATTATGACACCATGTCTTGACAGGTAACTAGGTATGTATCAGACTAGATCAACTCCATGCTAAAACTCTATCTAGAAATACCAGCGTGTAGAAAAAGTCATGAATTATGAAGTTGAAAGAGTATGTAATTATTGATGTTATACCATACACATGATGTACCACATATTGAATTGTATGTATGGTCAGGACAGTGGTATACAATATGAATAATAAATACTTGTTATTATCATTTTTATTGATGTTGTTTTCATATGATTATTTTTATATTTGATTAGATCACAATGTAAGCAAAACATTTATTAATTAGTTAATTATGTAGTCAAATAAAGAGTGAGTTAATATATAGAAACTATTTCATAATTTTGGTTAAAATAATGGTGCATAAGTGAATGACTGAATGAATAGTGACTTTATCCAAACTTTTCTTAAACTCAGATCTCTTTAAGCAATGGTGATACATTAATGTTGAATAGATACAAAATATGTTAATTTAATATTCACCAATGATTTTAATTTTCAAAGAAAAATATATAGCTATATAATCTGAAACTGTAGTAATTATAATGATTATATAAATGTCCTGGTTGATATTGACATCTTCGATCATTGCATATACTAGTATTCATTTGTGTAGTAAGTTAATGCATACATGACAGAATTTGTGTTTTGTTATCTGAAACCGGAATGGTGTGAAATGTGCAATGTGAGTAAAATTAAGAGGAGTAAATCCTTGAAGGAGGAAACAGCCCTTAATGAGGAGGTGCTCGACACTTTTGTGCTTTGCATAGGGTTTTATTTTTAAAGAAAAATAGAATATTCCAAGACCTTGTATGTCATGGGTATTGATAAAAGAACTTTAATTTCCTTTATTCTGGTATTGGATTGATGTGTGTAATTTAGGTTATGGATTATACAGCTTGGTCTTAATTCAGATGTAGACACATATAAACAGACTGCAACTCCATTTGATCATATTCACTTCCTAGATTTCAAAGGTAAACTGTAAACAGATGACCCAATAACTTTTTTTCTCTTTTTGTATATTTTGTAATTCATTCATTGCACTTTCCAAAGCAGGTCTTACCTACTGTAGCAAAACTCATTTTCCCTATTTTATAGCCTTCTGAGGTTAGTGTACTTTGGATGAGTTCAGGCTGATTTTTTGAGGACATGGAGGCAGCCATTTTGATCAGATGTATGCTTAGATCATGCATGATTTCCACAACTACAACATGTAAAGAAATTTCAGCCACAGTAAATGAAAGTGGTATAGCAGTATGCCAACATCCTCTCCACCGTACATGACATGTAGCAAATGAAAACAAAGTCGACTTACATGTCACTGTGTAAGAAGTTGCTAACAACTGTGGAGTTCCCCCTGCATGGGGCTATAGATCCATTCAAACTTCTTGTATCCTTCAGTGAAAATCATGTCTGTGCATATTTCTGGTCCAATTAAAAACTTGTGGATAACCAAATACAGTAAAATAAATCAACATACTGCATTGATTGCCTTGCACATTACCATTGAACAAATTGTAGAAATTTTTATCAAACGCAAATGATTACATCCACTCAAGTTATTTTGCTGCAGTGTATTACAACATGAATGCTAAATTAAAATATTTACATTCAGCTTTACATGATAACATAAACTGGCATTTGACCTAGGGTGGTAAGCATTGATTTGCTGTTGATAGATGACAGTATTTTATCTGCCACATTAGACTGAGTCATCGGTGAAAATAGGCAGAATGTCATTTTCTTGCTACTGTCTGGTTCTTGCCAAAGTATGAAAACTTATTAATAACCCATGAAGGCCTGCAATATTTCATTTTCCAACCTAGGTGAGTGTAAGAATGAACACAAGGATGACAGAATGTGCATTCTCTGGGCAGGAGCAGGCAACTGTCCAATAAACCCATGGATGACCAAGTTCTGTGCCAAGGCGTGTAATTTGTGTCAGAACCCAGATGTTATCACTCCCTTGGCACCTCCCACTAAACCGCCTCTGGAAAGTAAGTAAGATAAGTAAATAAACATTCAGGTTGAAAGGAGAAAAACTTAGCATTGGATATACTGTTGCAATAACTGAAAACAATTTTGGATCAAAAAATTTTTAGTTATCGCAACAGTATATATGCTGTTGTCCAGTAATTCTATTTGAGTATGATGTCTTAAAATGAAAGAAAAAATTCCAAATGTTTTGGACAGAAAAAGACCCCCAAAAGAAGGGAATAGAGAATGAGAAAGTGATACATAAACACAGAATTATTTCCCTATTACAGCTTCTATTTAAACTTGCGTCATAATTTACACTCATTCTATACAGAGATAAATCAAATCTATGGGGTTAGGAAGGGAAAAGAAAATGAACCATGTTGGGATATGGGGAATATGTTTACAATGTCCACTGACTTACATCCATACAAAGAAAACGTTCTTTCAGCTCAGATGTAAACCAAAATATAAGTCTATTAATCTTTATTGATTTATTTTTTACTAAGCTGTACGAGTTTTCGGCCAACAATTTGGGGTGTATTTCACTATCAGCATATGTTTAGTATGCTGCAATTATATCATTGTATACGCTGTAATTTTTAGTACATATACTGGTAATTTTTAGTTATTGCAACAGTATATATGCTGCAATTATATCATTGTATACGCTGTAATTTTTAGTACATATACTAGTAATTTTTAGTTATCGCAACAGTATATATGCTGTAATTATATCATTGTATATGCTATAATTTTTAGTACATATACTAGTAATTTTTAGTTATTGCAACAGTATATATGCTGCAATTATATCATTGTATACGCTGTAATTTTTAGTACATATATTGATTTATTCTAGATTTTGGAACTGTTCATAGGAATACATTTACTGATTTACCATGATAAGCAATCACTAACAATACTATGAAGCAATAAGCAAAGTTATAATCCTGCATCCAACAACAAATCAACTGTGGAGTTTTGTGTTTGTCATTGAAAAGAGCACAAAAAGGATTCCATCTAATGCTTATGCTCTGATTTCATATCATGCAATCATAAAAAATACTTTGGCAGAACTGTTATTCTCTTTGGTCATTTGTAATATTGACAGAAATGATGATCAGTCTAAAAAAAAGTCGAAAATGTGTCTGATTTAGTTTGTTTTATATTACTCTGCAGTTGGCTGCAAGGACATTAACAGCAAGTGCAGTATTTTGAAGAAGCATGGCTACTGTGAGATCAATCCAGCTTATGCTATTCCAGTCTGTAAAAAGACATGTGGGGCTTGCCAGGAGAGTACAGGTAAGTCCCATCTTGAATTTATCCATTTCGTCTATATTTTATTGTTAGTGATTAGTCTATATTTGAATGTTACTTCTCATTTTATGGCTGCTGACCATAATGGATTATTTTTTTTCTTCTATTTCACTCCTGTTTTTCATCTTCATTAATTAAATTAATGAGGTTTTCTGACAGAATTTGCCTGGAGGACAAGGATATTTGATAGAAGGGGCCCTGGGTGGCCAAGTGCTCTTAAGTGCTTGACCTTACTGATAACTGCCATCTGACTTTTGTCCGCATCAGTTTGAGTCTCCAGCTCAACTAATGTCGAAATGTGAGAAAGCTTGCCAGTAGCAGCCCATGGGTGGATGATTGTTACCGGGGAGTTTCCATTTTCCCAGGTATTCCTCCACCAGTTATACTGGCCATCATGTATAGCTTATCTTACACTGAGAAATGGCGTTAAACCCAAAACAACAACAACATATTTGGGGTAGGAAGAAAGAACCTGGAATGATCCCAGGAAGAAGCACAACAGTTGGGAAGCTGCTGGAAAACTTTCTCACATATCCATGTTAGTCAAGCCAAGAATCCAATTTGCACGGGCAAGGTTGAGATATGTGAGTGATATGTAACGGCAAGCATCTTAAACCACTAGGCCCCTGGGGGCCCCCTGTATCAGTTAAGTATCTATGCCTATCATAATGATTTAAAAAACACATCTTTAGGAACTGCAATTAAAAGTCGCCATTTCGTTCCTTAAGTATTTTCAGATACTAGATTCAAGTTATCTGACTTATATCTCTATTTCAATACCTGAATATCTGATTGAAGTATTTGATACATCAGTGTTACATCTAGGTAGATGTGTGCCATTTTAATTAACATTGTGATGATGATGATGGTACCATTTTCTTTTTCTTCCTTTTATTTTATTATTTTAACTGTTGTTGTTGTTGCTATCATTGTCATTGTTGCAATTGCTGTTTGACATAAGTAAACAAAAACTAATACTGAAATTTAAGTTTATGTGGTCTCTAAGTTGGGTTCTCACTCATGTTTCAGTATGCCAGGACAAGAATGCCATGTGTCCCCTGTGGAAGAAGGGTGTATCTTGCACAAAGAATGCCAACTATATGTTGAGAAACTGTCAGAATGCCTGTGAAATATGCTGAAGTCTTGAAGGAAAACTTCTATGATAGAATCATGAAGCAAACTGAGGAATGCCATGATCATGGATTTTACATGTCACATTTTATTTTACTTGTGTTTGTCCTTTAATTTTATATGATGTATCAAGCAAATGATTATTCATTCAAATGTGACTACACTGTATCACCTTGATTACATTTTATACTAATAATGTCTGGTGTTCTATATACAAATTTAAGCACCTCCCTCCCCCATCTCCATCATGCTGAATATAAGCGTGACTTCCTTCCTTTCTCCCCCTCAAATGGATGCAATAATGTACACTTATTATGTCTGTGTCTTTGTCACCTGTTTAAATAGCACACAAGAGACTGAAATTCCTGAGAAATAAGGACTTTGAGATTGAATTTTATCTGACAAACATTTTTATATTAAAGATCAACTTCTGTTTCAGAGATCATCGCTAAGCAGAATTTTATTGGAGTCAACTGCAGAGCCGTATTAAATGTTGGACCTAAGTCTTCAATTGTTGATGTGGAAGTATTACCTATGCATGCATGAAGTATCAATAGATGTAACATTTAAACATGAAAAATATTAAGAAATGCAGCAGTAGCTAGAGGAAAACTGCCCCTACTCCCCAAAAAAGAAAGAAGCATATAGATGTTCTGACAAAAAGTTGCTTTGAAAGCTAGATAAAAAAATCATTCATATGCACATAATTTTCACTATCTTATTTAGCATCTTAGTTTTTAAGGAAGCTTCTGCAATGTCATAGATAAGCCTTTAGAGGCATGTTGCAAACTCCCCCAGCTTTGTTAGGGTGGGTTGTATGGTTTTGGTTATCGTTATCTAAAGGGTGATTGCTGACAGTGTTGTTGTTGTTGTTGTTATAGGGTTTAACGCCATTTTTCAGCACAAGATAGGCTATACATGGCGGCCAATATTAATGGTGGAGGAAGAACCCTGGAAAATCCCGGGAAGAACCAACGACCCACGAGAAGCTACTGGCAGGCTTTCTCACGTACCCATGTTAGCCGAGCCTGGACTCGAACTTACGCAGACAGAGGTGAGATGGCAGTGATCCGTAATGGTCAGCGCTTTAGACCACTCGGCCACTTGGGGCCCTGATTGCTGACAGTGTAATTTGCCCGGAACGAGTAAATATAAATATAAAGCGTGAAGCTTATAGATGTAATAGATAAAGATCTGAGCAGATATATATAGAACAGAATGACATGAGCCCCCGTACACGTAATAAACAATAAAATTTAATCAAAATTCATAACCAATTAAATTCATAAACAATTGTGATAATGCATTACATTAGAAAGATACACTTTTTGATTTAAGTTTCAACGAATTTCAAATACAAATATGCTTATACAAATAGCTGATCTGTTAAGCGATAGAATTAATTTCATCATCAAACTGAGTGAATGATCGAAAACACTGCCTTGTACAGATTCATAACCTGATGATGGCTGGTTCAATCCAAATTCGCTGTGACCGTTCTTTTGACTTCCTTGTGCCTGTAAGTCTGGGTCGTTTCCACTTTTCCCTTTTTCCAAATTCTCAGGTGTCCCGCCTCTTTCGGCTTCCAACTTTGTGTGGTCACTTTGGTTTTTTAAGTACGTGGTACGTCACGTAGATATTTCACGTAGGATGTCACGTAGATATTTCAGTGGCACGTCACATGAAGCTATCTCACCCTGCAAAAGTAAACAAAGTGGCAACCTGAGTATTCTGTTAGGAACCCTACTGGGAAGAGATCATCACTTTCTCCTCTCGTTAATGTCAGATAAGTTCTATCGGAATTCAAACAGATACCATGGCCATCTGGTCTAACTAAACACTGCCGACCATAAACAAACCTAGTTCCCTAAGATTAATGTACTTCTTAATGACTATTTAAATTACTGGCTTACATTACCTCACCCCGAGACATCAGACCTGGCCTTGACTTAATTACACAAGTGGATGATGAAATTCCTTACATGACACAACCATGGTGTTTATAGTGAATACACACATTCACATCTCTAGCACATATAAAACCCCACTACATGGTTTACAAACACTAATTTCCCATGATTTAACAACGTTAATTCCAGTCAATACACACTCAAGTCTTTATCATATGTGACATTATCTAAATCAGAGAATTTACAGAGTCTCGAAACTGATATCACTAAAGTAAGGCATAAAATTCTAGATACATATTTGCCTATAACAAACGAGACTATACGTTCAAACGATTCATCAAACTTATATAAAGAATATCAGTGTACGGATTCATGTAGATGAACTTGCACAGTTGTATTCATATCAAAAGAATTGATCTACTAATCTAACCAAATAAATCATGCAAATATAAGCAAATAAATCAAACAAATCATCATATGGATATCAAGAAATTACATGAGATTGACGCAAAATACCTTGTGTCTTCAAGCTTTTACCGCTAGAATTGTGTTTGCAGATTTTTCCAGACATCCAATTCCTTGGATCCCAATTACGAGTGAATTACTTCTAAATTTGACCCGGAGTCCTCCCTTTGTTTTTTCTCTTGCAGAAAATGGTGTCGACTGATTAAAAGTGTTGTGAAAGGCACATTTAAACCAAGAGTTTTTCATGTGGAATCATGCCCCCTTATTCAGCATAACCAATCCGAATTAAATATATCTCCTGCCTGATTTAGGCGCCCGAAAAAATGTAGTCCGTCTGCCAAACTGGATTACCAAATACCTATCGCTGGGAAGTTTCAGAACTGACAGTTTCACTACAGATTGGAGGTTAACCCCTATCCCTTTCCAGTTAAATAAATGAAGTTTCATTTAAGAACCACCGTTCGCAAGACAGTGGCATTACCAATCAGTGCATTACGGCTATTTAAACACGCATCAGTCCCCATAAATCTGATTAATCGTTCACACTTAATGTGTTCTTTATAGATCGAGAGAAATTTGCACCCTTAAAAAGCATATATGGGATAAAGTAACTTCTCTGCCTAGCATCACAACTGATGGTCAGCTAATGCATAACAGAAATTCTAATGACCCTCTGACCAATCTAATCACAAAGCATATTGTTTACCAAACAATATTGCTCCAACTGTGAAATGGTCAAGTTGTCTGTCAGAGGCACAGTGGGTTACCTATGTCAGTTGTATGGTGTTGGTCATGGGGTGTGTCAGAAACCCAATGTGTCACATATGCAGTTTTGTATAACTATTGGAATTTAAAATCTTTGTAACTTTAACATTTTTTCCCCAAATTTCCTGAACATTTCAAAATAAACATATAATTCCAGTCTCCTTTATAATTTTAATGATATAAACTCTGATTCTAATGAAATCACTTGGTATGTAGTGGGCTGTTTTATCTCCTCAAATCAGGCAGTTCATTTACCTCCAGGAGCTGTAACTTTCAGAGAATCACCTTGTAAAAAAACTTATGATAATGGTATCAATTTAGCTAGCTTGCCTCTGTTATTCTTCCTAATACCACTGATCATAATATCTAAACTATTTTGCCTATTGATCATCAAGGTCATGGAATGATTTCTATCAATATCAAGGTCATGGAACTATTCCTATTGATATCAGGGTCACGGAACTATTCCTATTAATATCAAGGTAATGGAACCATTCCTATTGATATTAAGGTCATGGAACTATTCCTATTGATATCAAGGTCACAGAACTATTTCCATTAATATCAAGGTAGTGGAACCATTCCTATTGATATCAAGTTCATGAAACTAATTCTATTGATATCAAGGTCATGGAACTGTTCCTATTTATATCAAGGTCATGGAACTTTTCCTATTAATATCAAGGTAATGGAACTATTCCTATTGATATCAAGGTTGTGGAATTAATCCTATTGATATCAAGGTGATGGAATTATTCCTATTGATATAAAGGTCATGGAAGCATCCTACTAGCACAAAAGAGAAAGTTCTGTGTTTAGAATTGTTTATCAAGTATTCTTTCTAGAGATAACACTGGGTTGCCAATGACTGATATGATATGTCATTGTTTCGTATTATGGACAGCCAACAGTAGTGTGGCATCTGCTTGCTTCAAAAATAACTGTTGACCATTGATAGCCACCTCCTCATCTAGAAATTTGACATAATGAAAATCCTACTGTTGAAAGCATCTACACCAAATTATAGAATGTATCTCATATTTTATCAAGTCGGAGTATGTTGATGTTTCTTCTGGCCAGCGAATGAACTCAGTTTTTTTCATTTTGTCATTGGATACATCTTGTAGGGTCTTTTAAAACATTTTTCCTTTTCTCTTCATATTAAGAGTCAATACTTCGCCGTCAAAAGTTAAACTTGAGACTAAATTTTATTGATCTATCAAAGCGGCATAATACTAAGTCATATGGTTTGAAAATTTATTCTAACAAACTCATGACGTTACTGTGTGTATGTGTGTGTGTGTGTGTGTTTGTGTGGTAGTAGAAGCAGTACTGTCCATTTTCTGCTGCTTTAAATGAATGTCTGAAAAGTAATATCATCATCACTGAGAGATATTCAGTCGTTCATCATCGTTTCATCTGTTCATTTCATGTAACTCATTTTACAAACAGCATATAAGGAAATTAGATTAGAATCCATAGCCATTAATCTTGACCAGCTTTATAAAGCACACCTGATTTAGTCTATTGCCATGGTTTGAAAAAACTTTAATGGAGGAAGCAATCTTCCTCAATAAAATATTAAACAGGTGGAATTCATGTTACTGATGACCTAATGGTGTTGATGGTGTCAATGAAAGCGTAGGCTAACTTAAAACAATTGCTTTGAAAAGTAAAATAAAACATGGTGTATACTATGGTGTATACTTGTGCACTAGATGCAAAACTGTCTTTCACCAAAATGCTACGCTTCAATAAACTGTCTTTCACCAAAATGCTACGCTTCAATAATGAATGTTAACTAGATATTAAACACCATGACCAAGATTAACAATAATGAATATTATTGTATTTATACAAAGGAGCAAATGCAGAGTGATGCAGTGATTTACAATAATGAATATTATTGTATTTATACAAAGGAGCAAATGCAGAGTGATGCAGTGATTTACAGTAATGAATATTATTGTATTTATACAAAGGAGCAAATGCAGTGTGATGCAGTGATTTACAATAAAGAATGTTATGGTATTTATACCAAGCGACAAATGTGTACAGGTTATTGACTGAGTATTGAAAAATATTGGTCCTGAGTGTATGTGGCAAAGGATGCCTGAGCTTGCTGTTGGGAAGGCAATAGACGGTGTTTGTTGGGATAAAAATCAGCTGCAAATGAAGGTAGTGCGGGGAATTATAAAGATGGTAAGTGGTCTTTTCGAAGGATTCATTATGGATAAACCCTGATATATTGGCAGAGTCTCTTTGATAAATGCTTACACAGCATATTCTTTTGGAAGACTTCAATATGGATGCGGCATAGAAGTAAAAGATACACTGGATGAATTGCATTGTGAAGTTCTAGTCCAGATGTTTCAACTAGTTAAACCATGCCACTTTTGAGCTTGAAGCCTTGCAGTATCAGAATCTGTTGGTTACACAAACACATTTCTAATGATGCTGATAACAACAAAATACATCAGTTTTAATTTTATGCAGCCACTTCATTATCTTGCTTGATATTTTTTTGTAAATACAACAATAACTGCTTTGAATTTGTTTAAGGAAAGAGTCTTGACAGTAATCACTAGCAGTCTCCCTCCCTCCCACCAGCTTTAGATTTAGAAAAAGATTTGCTTAAGCAGAAGAATTTGTTTATTTCAAAAGGTAAGGAATATAACCTCTTTTCTTTAGTCACAAATGTTCTACTTGCCAGGAGAAGAATTCCATTCATAAATTTCAACATAGGGGAATAATAGCAAATTTAATAAAACAAATTGAAATTAATTTTGCAGATCTTCATTATGTATTTCACTTTGGATACTTTGATTATATAGTCCAATGGAGACTGTTCACAATAATTTGATGACAAAGTGTCAGTTTGTGCCATATTGACCAATTGGCCAAATGCAAATTACGGATACTGATAGCAATTTTGCAAGTTTTTGTGCATGTGATATTTAACAAGGTTACATTGTTCTATTTAAGGGAGGTTTTAAAAGATTTTCATTCTGTTGTCTTTATTACATGTAACATTTATTATAGGAATTGATCGGTTTATTTTCTAAGGTTTATTGAAGTATGAGCAGAAAAAAAATGCAGAGCAGACATAAATTGTGACCCTGCTTATACTGAGATGTGTGAGGACAACATGAACATTGTTTATACATTTATTATTCAGGATGTGTAGGCATTTACTATTTATGTAGGATGCCGAGGTATTTATTAGGTATTTAGAATGCTTAGGCATTTACTATTTGTTTAGGATGCATAGGTATTTACTATTGAGTTGGAATGCCATGGCATTTACTAGAAGCTTAGGCATTTACTATTTATTTAGAATGCCTGGGCATTTACTAGAATGTTTAGGCATTTACTATTTATTTTGAATGCTTAGGCACTTTTTTACTATTTATTGAAGATGCTTAGGCATTTAGTATTTATTGTAGGATGAAGCAGAAAGTACTAAATGTCATAGTAGTAGTTATAATATACATTCTCAGCAACTATATTCCTACTATCCAGCTTTTTTAAATAGGTCATAACCCTACCTCCATCCTGAAAAATAATTTTAAAAAAATCATATCTTCTCAAAAGGATTCATTTTGTACAAAATGTTCAATAACACAGAATCCTACCCTCCCTCCATATATGCTTATGAAATTTCTAGATTTAATCCAGACCATCTTCAAAATAGATTTTTACAAGAAATTTTCAGGCCAACAAGCTTATACTATTATTCACTCAAAATATATTTTGTAAACTATTCTGACAAAATAATAATTAAAAAACACTTTGCCAACATAATAAATATGTTACAAATTTCCCTACCACAGAAACCAACCCTTTAAATCATGAACTTAAAGTGTTATAGTTCAGTCTCTGGTTTGGATCATGGCACATTTATAATACTAAGTTAAAAAGAAAGCTAAAATCTTCAGAGAGATGACTAATGTAGATCAAATATCGATCATTTATTATTATATGATAACAAAGTACATATAGCATTTTAACTCGTTTCCATTACTCACTCACTAACCTGATATTCTACTGCACTCTCGAAAGATAAACGTGTTAAAAACAACACCCTTTGCTTTTTGCACTAAAGCTCGAAAATAAATATTTGTGAATCAACATCTTATGATATTGCACACACCCTAATAAATAAAAAAGCAGCCATTACAACGTTATGCCTTTGCACCCACCAAACTTATTTTACTAACATCACTCTACTGCCTTTATGTTCATCAATGAAAATTTCTGATAAATAAATAATGGCCTGCAGATTTAACAAACTGACAATCAGTGTACCTGATCCTGGTCCTGTAACTCAGTTTAACACTCCAGTTAAACAAAATATTTAGAACTTTGTGCCATGAAGACTTTTCATTAAATGCACTTTAAATTTTGACTGATAATTTAATGAACAGATACAAATCATAGTGAGATATTTTATCAGAATTAATTAGACCTGACAGTATCGATGGCATCAACCAGATGTGGAATATCTGATAGGTGTTTATCAGATCAAAGTATACCTAAGTAAGTAAAGCCATAGGTTTCATGTTTACTTTCAGATAAGAAAATTGTTGCCTAAATGCTCCATACCATTACTTGATGATCAAGCTTGTACTATAATAAATAATAATATGGATATGAAAAATTTGACACAATCTGTGATAACATTTTAATACTCCTACTCATCATGACTGGATATATATATATATATATATATATATATATATATATATATATATATATATATATGATAAAAATAAACGTCTTAGTGATAATGGCCTTAATGAAACATAAAACTGTTTATCATGGTTTTTGCGAACCTTTCAAAGCTGATTTGAAGATTTGAAAGATGCTTAAAAAAGTATTTTAATTATGGCCCTGAGACGGATGAATACTAGAGAAAAATGCATGAAGAAAGACATCTTTGGATGACAAATGAGGAAAAATGGATGTTTTCTTCAGGATAGCAATGGTTTGACAGAAGAAGGAATATGGAGATTAAATCAAAGCATCAGGTCTAAGTGCTATATCCTTTAGGTGATCAAGGACAAAGTAGAAAATCTATTATGCAATCGTTTTATATGCTTTTGTTACTAAGGCGATTAAACTTTATATCATTACCCGATACAAAAACAATTTTTAAAGGTATTCAGAAACATTCAGTCAATCAGAAATAAATACATTCCATAATAGCTCATAAAAGCAGATAAGGAAATAGAAAAAAAGAACATAAGATTTATGCAGACAAGAAGGTTACAAATTGTGATATTCTTGCAATCACAAGGGCATTTGATTAGATGGGCATATATTATAGAAAGAAATAAACATTTGAAATTAGGTATAATGTCTCAGGAGCTGGCCTAATCTAGAATTTGAAAAAGCTATTTTTTGACACTCTTAAAATCATCTTTATATTCTATTTTCAATTGCAATGAACAAGGTCATTATTTCTAAAATAAGTATAATGTCATTATCAGGCAATAAAAATAACTTGTCTATTTAATTTTCAAAGCCATCTGATATCACTGATAATTATACCAGGAACTGCTTCTGCATTGTTATCGTACTCAAACAAATAGTTGGAAATATTTGACATTCCTCGTCAACTTTGTCAATGAATGGCTCTTTGCTACCTTTATCATGATTACTGCTACATCTAACACCATCGCCTTTTACTTCACCTTCTGCTTAACCTTTGACAAAATTTGATCAGATTGGAAAGTTCTTACCATCACTGATATGATCATGCAAATATTAGCAGAAGAAGAGTAGTCTGAACTTTTTGCACAATGGTAACATTTCTCTAACTTTTCAATATATGATAAGAATTGTTTCTCGAAATTATTTTTTCAATCTATTAAATACTCAGCTACTTTGTACCTTTTCCTTTCGTGTATTTGCAATATTCCTTGCATTTTAACTTTTTGGTTTTTCATCGTACCATCTGACCTCTGATTTTTTTTGGTTTAGTTTAGGATCTACCTCCGTCAACATTATTTACCTAACCTACTATTTTTCTTTCCTCTTATGGTTAAAATAACTTTTAACGTTCTTCATTGTTCATACACATGTTTAAAGTTTTTTTCTGGATTTGAAATTTCATTAATAAAATCAATATGTCGTTTATGAAACATTCTTACGTATTTCGTTTGTATGCATGAAAACTTTTTCCAGCTCTGAATCATCATACCTTTGCATTGACTATTTGCTTGCAATAGTTGTTTTAAATGGTTCCTTTGTTTTAAATGCTCGCATTTCTGTTTCCTGAGAATTGGTTTGGCTGACTGATTGTAACTATATGCTGCAAAGGTTGCTGTAAACCTGTAGGTTTAGCATTTGGTGGATTTCATATATTTCCTTTTTATGTCCAACGAAAAAATTTGAGGAAGTGACTTCCAGCATTTTCAAAACCTATAATATTAAGTGCAAAAATTTTATTCATGCTATCTTTTTAAGAAAATTAATTCTTTTCCAACTTCTTGTTAATACAAAGTTTTCGTCGTAAAATTTTTAAATTAGACTTACATTATATTCATCTTTGCACAATTTGTGTCTGATAATTTATCAAATAACGTAGCTGATATTTGTTGAGGCATTTTAAATCCCTCATTAGAAATATTATTTTTTAAAGGCTCAACTGAAATGCATTATTTGTTTGTTCATCATATTGATCTTCATCGTAAACAGGATTAGCAAAAGTGTGACTAAAATCACTTTCACCCATTTTGTCATTTTTGTACTGTTTGTATAGATTTTTTAAAAAATTGAACTTGGACAAGAATAGAGCTGTTGAGTAGAATTAACAGTGAGAAAAGTGACGATAGAAAAGATGACTATACACAGAAAATTACTGGTCAAACTTTCACTCCTACCAATTGTATTAATGTCAGGTCGATGAAATCGACGAAATTAAGAATCCTTTTGATTAAAGAGATCGAACATTATAGTGGTGCAAGAAACAAGTACAAGAAAGCACACAATCTGCTTATCTTCTTCAAGAGTAATGACGTTACAGCTGCTGGTATAGGAGTTGCAGGAATTGCAACAAAATTGATAAAATCTTTTACATTAACGGGTTTAGTGCAAGTTTATTTGAGTTAGAGCTATAGCTTTCAATGAAAATCTGATGTACGTGAAATTTTTGAAACTCATAATCTCATGTATAACTAGATTAAACAGTATTGATCATATAGTTAGTACGGCAATAAGCGATAATGAAATAGGTCAAGAGAAATATAATTTGATACCAGCCGAGTATAGATGATTCAATGAGATTCCTATGCAGTTACGAAAAAGGTTACAAACCAAATACCCACAAGATATACAGGAGCTGAGTCACGATAGAGCTTATAGTGACAACAAATTAAGAGGATGCAACGTAAATGGAAGCTGTGTATCTGTTGGTAGTGTTTGAATGTTGACCATTTTAATTTACCGAATATAAAGGGAACAGTATATTACCACAGAAGGTGAATCTGAATCTAATTGACAACTGTTAACGGAGATGGTAAATTATGCATTTAATGCATGAAATAGATTTTGTTGTTGGCTATTACAATACTTTAATTGATAAAAATTCCAACATATTCGATTACATCAACGATAAAAACGAAAAATGTTTTGAATTCGTAAATATTTATATAACCTTGAATGTAAATTAACAAAGTCAAAGAGAGAATAGCCACGTTTGCTAAAGTCTCAACCTGATAAAAATGTTTTTCCTCGTGACTTTGTTTCATGTAAGACTAAGATGTAGTTCTTTAAATATAAAAAGTCATAGCATGCAGACAATAAAGTATTTATAACATTGGAACTGAAAGATCTACTAAAATTCTAAAACAACTTGACAATAACAAAACAAATAATCTCTTAAATATAAATGATTTGTTTTGAAAGGGATTTAACACATTGGTTACAACTATAAAAGTGTTGCAAAATATAAGAAAGGATACATTTTAAAGGATAGATGATGATGTTGTTGTTGTTTTGGAGTCTAACGCCATTTATCAGCGCAAGATAGGCTATACATGCCAGCCAGAGTAACTGGCGGAGGAAGAACCTGGGAAAATCTCGGGAAGAACCACTGACCCACCGGAAGCTACTAGCAGCTCTCTTACATATCCACATAGGTCGAGCCCGAGACTCGAACTCACGCAGACACAGGTGAGATAGCAATGTTCGGTAAAAGCGAACGCTTTAGACCATTGGGGTCCCAAAAGACAGATGGAAGGAACCGTACTTTAGTCTAACTTAACAACAGTTAAATTCACAGAGAAATGCACTGGACAGTAACACGGAGAAAATAAAGAAAACTCAAAAGACTATATTATCTTACAGTCACAACTTGAACAGCTAAAGAATGCCTTAAATACCTAAATCCAACTGAAATAAATTAAAAACTTAATTTATTGTTTGAAAGATGTGGTAAAACAACTGTTAGTTATGGCAACAACTAAATGTAACACTTTCACAGTTGTAAAAATAATGATTTAACAGAAGTAACACCAAACATGAGGGGAGTGATAACAAGAAAAGGAAAATAAACGAAAATAAAGTATGATATATGAAAAGAACTTAAAATTATATATCACTGATTTAAGCGACAAAGTTCAAATAATTAATAATTAGACTTTACACATTCTGAACAATGAACTTACAACTGGAATAGAATAATCAAAAGCAGGTGTAAAATAATACGTTGTTCATGAACTAATAAATAAAATCAAAGTGGTTTACGATGACATTTTCACGATCACGATAAGAGGATGAAACGATTATGAAGATGCTGATCATATGGAACAAAAGTTAACATTTGAAACAATGCATTCAGGAATCATGCATATCAAAAGAATTTAGAAAATTGGATACATTGATACAGCTCGATCAGAAATTGGAGGAAATATAGGGGAAGCAGATAATGAGTTTCTAAAGTACTGAGTCTATCACAACAATTTAGAAATTAAAACAGGCTAAATTGGTTGAAAAACTAATATACTTAATGTGTTTCGAGATGAAATTATAGGGGTTAAAAGATAGCCTATTTCGAATTAAAGTTTTGTATTACATATGAATGTAATCAATACATAAAATACAATTTGTTCCATATAACTAAAATATTTCCGGAATCATTTCACCCTCTCATCCCATTCCTTTTTCTTCACCTGTAATAGTTATAAGTCCACGAGCAACGTGTTCTTCAGCATGGTGTTTTTTATTATTCCATTATTATATGCTAAATTTTGTGTCCATTAACTTTACATTGTCCGAATCGTGCAATATTTTACGATATTGCACACCTTCATATTGCACTTACATGCACGACACCTGTGCCCAATAGTGTATTAGGAACTACTTTTTAAACAAATAATGTACACTCATGTAGCTGACGCTTTACGTTTTGGTTGATTAAATTTGTTTCTGAATGAACTAAAGCAGCTGTTTCGTGGACTGCCACATACCAGCTGCTTTGCAATATTCCGCGTTAACTTTTTTGATACAATGTTTCTGATTTAGGCTAGCCATAGACGCCAAACAGGTCATAAAATTGCTGTGGTCCCTACAAATAGCATGCAAGTGACAAGACATAAACGTGTCTTCTTTAGCTGGTAATAAAAATGGCAAAAAAATACAATTACCGTTTTACATCCTGAATTCCTCAAAATGTACTTTCTTAGTTCTGCAAATCCAAAGCTTGATTACACATTTCGAAATTGTACTGTAATTTCGACTACATTCCAAGTGAAATAGCATCCTCCTTACTGCACTCAAAATGAAATGAACATTATATTCCATAGCGTCTTTTGATAATTACAATTGAAAAAGTTCATATTTTCCCCACATAAGACTCCAAACATTCAATGACAGAACAGAAACATACATGCAGATGAGTGAAGACGCTGCTCCCTCGCTGCACAAATCAGATGTTACTTCACGTAGAATTGACACATATAAATCCAGTCCATAATCACGAAATTTAGTAGAATCGACAAAAATACCAAAATCAATTCATTCCAGACTAAACGGAAAAGTTGTTGCAGTGCGCATTCATTCACAATATGACTCTAACTTTCGATTTTATTTGACCAAAATGACAAATTCTTTCGAAAGCGACTAAGTTCAAATTTCGCTTGGAGGAGTTATGTGCGCATTAATATTGTTGTTGTGTACCGATGAATCTGTGCTTGTGTATTTAGTTTAAAATACAGCATAAACTCAGTTACATTGTTTCTTGTAGAGTATTTTTGTTTGTATAATTAAGCTTTACGTAGAATAAGAAAATGAGCATATAATAAAAAGATTACTGCATTTGTATGGGAAAATATGAACTCTTTTTCTCGGATGGATATAATGCACTCTCAAGGTCGTGCAGTATATCAATCCGAAAAATCTCGTTCATATTTTTCCATACAAATGCAGTAACCTATAATTCCAGTAGCAACAGCAATTGTATCAATACTATTTAGCAAGGAATACAACTACATATCAACCGAAAAGAAAAAGTAGATGCACAGATGATGCATAATTATTTTGTCGTATGCGCAGATAAATATTCAGATCAACTAGAAATCTATACAGTGTTATTTATACAAGATCTTTATAAGAACCTCATAATACGATTATGCGAGTTGTTACGAATTGCTAAATGTCGACGTATACTCTAGATTAGATGGAAACGGAATAGAAGAGCTTCTTTGATTTAATGGTCGTCATTTACCCAATATATATTCACAATAAAATATTTACAACATAAACTGGTATTTTAGAGACAATACTGTGGTAGGGACATAT